>JAVKOQ010000371.1:0-49000 GCA_031835245.1 Balamuthia mandrillaris | reverse complement strand
ACCTGCGAACAACTTGGGCGACGCCGAAGAGGCAGACCTGCACTGCAAGATAGAAACCCGTCTCAACATTGCTTAAAAGGTTTGGCTACCCCTGACGCGCAAGAGGAATGTATTGCAATCTTGGGCAGAGCAGCTGCTACTCCCTTTCTTTTTTTCGTTTTTTTTTTGTTTGTCAAGACTAGTGCGTAACTCCTCAAGTGTCGACTGAAAATAATTGATCCTGATCGTCGGTGAGTAATAAGTGCGGACATCCTTGCCAGCTGGGCGAACAGGGCCTTTTTGCTTTGCTCTCCTTTCTTCCGTGGAAGGTGTCGTGCGATGCAGGGGTTGTTGGCCTTGTTTGTTTGGATAAAAAGGTGGCGATTTGACGTCCAATTTGATGATCAACAAGAACAGAGGCCAGGAGCACAGCCCAAACAAGAAAGAGGACTCACGCCAGCTGTCTTAAGCAAAGCAACCAAGATGGAACAAACGCCCTCGCCCAAGACCAGTCCAGACGCCACTACGATCATGTACTTTTCATGCGACCGTGGCCTGTAGCGCGCCCAACAGTAATGCAGGATGGCTCCTACCACTCTTGGCATCGTCCAGTTGGGCGTCACGTACATGGCCACGGCAAAAGCTATGCCAGAGGGAAGGTACTGCGCGTGCTCTCGTCGCAGTACAATCGCAAGAATCGGCAACATTCCTTTTGTTTGTGTAAATTAGACAACTTAGCTTGGGAGAAAGAGAGAAATGAGAAATGGGTTGGGTACCTGCAATAACGGACATGCCAGCGCAGCACCAGATTACGCCATGAAGGGTTATATGCTCTCCGGAAACAGCTTTCGCCATGTCCAGCCATATCTACAAAGCAAAAATCAGACAAGCCCATTCAAACAAAACAAACAAACAAACAAACAAACAAACAAACAAACAAACAAACAAACAAACAAACAAACAAACAAACAAACAAACAAACAAACAAACAAACAAACAAACAAACAAACAAACAATCGACGAAGTACAGAAACAGAACAATAATTATGGTGGGGAGTAACGTGTTACTTGTGCAGTCGGAACAGGAAATTGAGGCCCAGGTACTTCGTAAGCACTCGTATAGAGAAGATAAGCCCCAACAGCAAAAAATGCAGAGAAAAATGTTCCTATCAGCTGACCGAAAAATTGGGCTCTGGGCGAGGCTCTAAGCAGATGTCCCGTTTTAAGGTCTTGCATCATATCTCCTGCCTGTTGTGCTCCGGCTGCAAGTTTATGTTTGTTAGATAAGCAACCACTAAGGAGGCAAAAAGGAAAGAAAATAAATGAACAAACGAGAATGAACAAAAATAAGGAACCTTCGGCAATGGCCCCAGCAATAAGATTGGAGACAATGTGGCCAGGAGCAATGCCCGCAAAGATGACTTGAGACAGTTTTCCAACGCCGCTGACAGGGTTCAAATCCGTCTCCCCAAGGGCTCGCACTGCCAACACAGATACTAGCAGCGCAACGATGACTGCGAGCATAGGTTCGTAGATTGGCAGCGAGAAGAGAGGAGTAACCACAGCCCAACATAGAAGAGAGGACAAAACGAGACCTGTTAGCCACCAACTGCGAGGCACTTGCTGATTAGGTGGCGCTGGATCTTCGTCTTCCTCTTGTTTAGATGGATTGTGTTTGTTTGCTATTGAGAGAGAGAGAGAGAGAGAGAGAGAGAGAGAGTAAGATAAAACGAATGAGGTCCAATTGTACTGGGGGCAATGTACCGCGGCGATAGTTGGACTGCAAATAGAGTTTCAAGGCGTACCGCAGCAGTAATGCTGATAGCGACACAAGTGCTTCTGAAAGCATTATTGATAAAGAAACCCAAAGAATCCATCTGAAATGTGAGAGAGGTAACAAAACATAACAGAGCAGAGACAGATGGAATTAGATACGGAAAATTTGGAAAGGTAATGGCAAACTATAGTACCCTTTAGCCCCGTTCTCCCAATCGCTGACCTTGCCAGGAGCCCAGCCCTGATATTTAGCAAGCGGCGCTAGAAATGCCCATCCAAACAATGCACCTGCCAGCATCGACAAACCCGTTCTTGCAGAAAAGACAAAACAAATGTGCAAAAGAAAAAAGGACATCGAGAAGCTACGGTCAGCAGAGAATCGGAATAATAAACAAACACGTAGTGAAGAATAGGGTATACAATGTACCGTGTACCCATGATCATTCCCTGTCCAACGTAGCTAAGGGAAGGAGTTATGGTCCAGTAAAATTCGGTCGCAGCTGAGAAGCCCAACCACGAAAATATAGGCACATTTGCCAGAAACGGAAAGAAGTAAGCCAGGAATATATAACTGCTGGAAAGAAAGAAAGCAACTCCGAATAGTTTCCATGTTTTGCTCCATTCTTGTTGCTGGGATCCCTGGTGGTCGCTACCAATGCTCATTGGTACCATCATATCTTCTCCTTCTTCTCCGTGTTCAAGCCGTTGGCGAGAAATAGTCGGTTCTTCTGTTGCTTGTGGTTCGTCGTCATCGTCATCATAAAGAGTAAGTTCGTCTTTCATATCTTTTGGTCCACGAAAGGAAAATGAAGAGGAAGGAGAGGGAGTGGAAGAAGAGGAGGGAGAAGAGGAAGAGGACGAAAACTCATCAAGCTCGATGACTTGGCCATGGTGGAGATAGTTTTGATCTCGTTCAAAAAATGGGTTGAGCGTTGCGAAAGAAGGGTCACTGTAGTCCGGTTGTTTGTGAAGCACTTTTATCATTTGTGCTGTCGCTGTTCCTGATGGAAATCTTAAAGAGGGAAATGAGTGACAACGAAAAGAAAAGACAGAGGGCAGAAGCAGAAGAGGGAAAACAACGAACTTGAGTTTCTCTCTTAGGATGGTTTGAGTACGAAGCGGAACAGCAAAGAAAACACCGAAGAACGCGATGCTCATCGTCCACACCAGGAGCGAAGTCCAATGCAACGACGCAACGTCCTCCTTGCCTTCTTCTTTGTGCCACAAGGTGAGGGCAGGAATGATGCCAACAAAGCCACCAGCGAGGGGCATCGTCGCCGTCGCAACAGCCGTTGTCTGAAGAATCACATTCTCAATCGGTCCGAAATCACTTTTTTTTTTGGTTCGTTCAAAAGAAAAGACAAAACCCCAAAGCATAAAAAAGGAAGAAGAAAGAAATACCGAAAGGAAGGTAGAAACCGAGAGAGCAGCTTGAAGATGGCAAAGCCAATGAGGGTGGACTGAAGAGAGCCCATCGTAACCCAACCCGTTTGTAAACCAAAGTACATGTTGCTGAAACACATCAAGCCTCCCACCAACAGACCAACTGTCACTGCTCTCACCTATTTTTTTTCGAACAAAGAAACCGATTCATCATCACCAGTTCAGACATGAAGCAAAGTTTGTTTTCAAACAAAACGAAAACACATCAAACCGTAAAGTGGTTTTGTTGTTGCGGAACGTTTTGTAGGGTTTTAGTTTGCCCCGCCACGATATCCGTAACCGCGGTTTCATCGTCGCGCTCTCCCCGCATTTCTTTTCACTCACGCTCTCTCTCTCTCTCTCCCTCCCTCCCTCTCCTCTTTTTTCGTTGTCCTTAGATCTTATGATCTTTGCGCCGCCTTGCCAAGTTTCCGCATTTGTTTTTGATTTTTGATTGGATAATAGCTCAAAAAATAATAAATAAACCAAGAAACGTTAAGCGGTCCAAGCCAGCTTCGCCGACTGTTGCTTTGGTGTCTTCTCCAAGTACTTGTTCTCCTGCTCCTTCTTCACGATCTGCTCCTCCACAACCCTATCCAACAGGCCCTTGGTGAGCTCAAACTTGGGCTCGGCGTAGATGGCCTGCGCCAAGGCGATGGTCAAGTTGCTGACATCACGGCCCACAAAGCCCGCCCCTTCCAACTTCTCCGCTATCTGCGGCAGCTCCAATTCCAACTCGGCCAGCTCCTCGCTGGAAACGTGCCCTTTCTTGTGGAGGAGGTGATACTTGGGGTGCTTGCTAAAGTCCAACTCCCGCAACACGTACAGATGGATGTACTGCTCCAGCATGCGCAGCAGCTCTGCTTTGGTGGGCGGAGTTATCTCGATGCTGCGGGTGATACGGGATTGGATTGCAGGGTCCAGCACGTGTGGCCGGTTAGTCTCGTATACACACATGAACTTGCGGCTCTCCGTGCCCGTTTGGTTGAGCCATTCGTTTAGCACCGTTACTCGGTCCCTACGCAACGTGCGACGGTCCTCCAAGAAAGAGTCTGCTTCATCCACAAACAATAACAATCCCTTTTGTTCAAACAAAAAAACGTCAATAAAGAAATGAAGGGAGAGGGGGAAAGAGCGAAGATAGGTACTCGTCTACTGTTGTTGGCCCAGCGGAAAAGGTTCTTGATTTCGATGATGGCGTCTTTGGAGGAGAACTGGTCAAAGGAAGGGCCGCTCATCACGGCAAAGTCCATCCGTGAATCAAACGCCAGCTTCTCAGCAAAGAGAGTTTTGCCAGTGCCTGGACGTCCATACAGCAGCATGTGACCAAAGAGACCTCCTCGCTGAGCTGTGTTGCGAGTGCCCTCTATCACCTCATTCAGACGTTGTTGCAAGCGGGGCTGCATAACTACTTCCGGCCGCGGCTGTTCTTTCTTGACCAAACTCGTCTGTTTATTGAAAAACAAACAAATTACTAAATAACCAGCTAGTATAGAGAAGAGCAAATAGGGGGGAGAGAGAGAAAGAGAGAGAGAGGGGAAGAAAAAACTTACAATAGAACGAAGGCCAAGCTTGCTCAAGGGTGTGTACTTGACGGAACGACTGACGAGGGTAGGCTTGAAGAAATAGTTCCTCAGTCCCCTTTTAGCCAACGGGGTGACTGTCTTGAAAAAGTAGAGAGTGGCAATGGTGCCGGCCGCCAAGCCACCAATGTTGTACATGTGCTCACGGCCCTGCTCTCCAGTGAAGAAGTCATTGATCTTGTTCCATCGGATGTTTTCTTTATCGACTTCCGCTTGCATTTCCACTTTTTTCAGTTCCACTTCTTTGGCAAGCATGTCAGCTTTCGTTGCTTCGTGTTTTTTCAGCTCGTTCGAAAGCCTAAACTCGGCCATCTAATCAAAAAACAAAAGAAACCACGGATCAATATGTGGTTTCAGAACAATAATGAGCGTAAATGATAACGTACGTCTTTTTCTGTCTGTTGTTGAAGACGAGTCTTCTCCTCCAGCCTAAACTTCATCAACTCTTTTTCTCGTTCCATCCTACGTTTCTCCTGCTCTTCTTTATCTTTACGGTTTTGCTCGTCTAACCGGTTGAGCTCCTTCTTGGTCTCTATCCGGATGCGTTCGCGCTTTTCCTCCTCTTCCGTTTGCTTTTGGACTTGGTAGTCGATCCTCTTCTTGGCCTCCTGTGTCTTTATTTTTTCCAGTTCCATCGCCTCTCTAGCCTTGAACTGCATCTGCTTCAACTGTTGTTCTTGCCTTTGGTTTGTTAAAAAACAGAGAAAGATGAGTGAAAAGAGCGAGAGCAAGAGTGAGTAAAGATCAAAGTACCTCTGTCGTTCACGCTTGGTGATCTCTTCCTCAGCTTTGGCTTGCTGCTCCGCGTGAGCCCTTCGCTCAGCGCTGGCAGCAATCTCCTTCTGGAGCACCTGGCTTTCCTTCATGGTTTTGAGGTACTCCTCGCTGACGTGCATAAGATGGTTGAACTTCTCCTCACCGAGTTCCACCATCATCCGCATGAGCTCCTTCTCATTTTCGACGGCACCTCGAACGCGGTCGTAGGGCAATGCCTCTTTGCTGCGCTCACTCTTTCTTGGAGTAAAGGAAGGCGTTGGCGTAGCGGCAGGTGTGGTAGATGAGGCTCCCGCGCTGGTGGTAGATGAGGGAGGTGGTTGCTGCTGAGGGGCAGGAGAAGGATTGTTGCTAGCCTCACTGCCAGTTGAATCGGGAAAGATCTTACGCAACATAGCTCTCTATTTTGTGTGTGTAGGTGTGTGCGGTTTTGAATTTTAAGCGCTCGCTGCTCTTATTGATTTTTCAAAGCAAAAAACCAAAAAGAAGAATTAATCAAGTGATTCGTGGGATAAAAGGAGAAAAAACACGCGCGCAAGGTATGACGAACCTCCTCCTCACTGGCTTAGGCGTTCGGTGGAGTAGTTGTTGTTGGTTCGGCCGGCGTGTGCAAAATAAAAGAAGGAAAAGACAGAAGAAAAGAAGAAAAAACTCCCCCACCACCACCCCACACCCCGCACCACAATTCTTCGAAATACCTTTTTGGCCCATCAAGACGGCCTGATCGCCGATCATTGGTCTAAAATAGGTCAACTTAATGATCTTTGGCTCTCTTCTCCTCTCTCGTTCTCTTTCCCTCTCTAACCCGGTCGGTCTACAGTGTGCGGCTGAGGCTTGGTATCATTGTGTCTCTTCCCCCTTCTGTCGCAAGCCCTTGCGCGAGTTTTTTTTTTAACTAAAAAAGTAACAACAAACAAAAACCGCAAGCGAATAATTAGGACAGGACATTTCATTTGCCTGCTGATGTGTTAAGCCTCTCCCAGAACTTCTTGGATCCCGTGAACAACTTCTTTCGCAAGTTTTTGTCCTTTTCCTCCTCCCCCTCCTCCTCACTGTCTTCATCAGTGTCATTCTCCGACTGTTCCTCGCGTTCCGCCTCCTTGTTCTTTTTCTTACTCTTCCGACTTTTCTTGCCTTTCTTCTTTTCCGAGGCTCCTTCTCCTTCGCTTTCCTCTGCCTGTTCTCCTCCTCCTTTCAGCACTTTTCTGTTCTGTGGGGCTGAAAACTGAGGAGAGGGAGAGCTCATCGCTCTCTTTCTTTCCCCCACAACAGCAACTGTTGGTGTGGCCTTTGGCTCTGCGTCATCTCCATCGTCAGCGTCGTTCGAGGGTACCCCAGAAAGGCGACGCAACGGGGAGGAAGCAGGAAGAGAGGAAGGAGCAGAGGAGGGTACGGACAAGGCAGGGGAGGAAGAGAAGGCTGGCCCTGATTTCGAGACCTGAAGGGTTTGTCCTCGTACCAATGAGGAGGAGGCCGCAGTGCTCAACGGGGCGGAGGTCGAGGAGGAGGAGTCGCTGCTGCTACCTTCCTCCGAGTCGGAGATGCCTTTGTCCGGGTGTCTCTCTTTGCCTTCTCTTGACTTGCCCTTAGATTTGCTCTTCCCAAACTTGGAGGCCTCCTTCAGCCTAGACTTTGCAAACGTGAACTTGGAGGGTGTGATGGACGCTGATGCATCCCTGTCTTTTTGATGTTCCTCTATCTCTCTCGATAGCTCAGAACTACCAATGCCCTCAGCGCAGGATACGGTGTGTCCCTTTTCTCTGAGCCCTCCTTCTCCTCTCCTCTGCAAACGCAAGTCCTCTGAAGAGGAGGACAAATGAGATGAAGAGGCTGGTGGTGATGATTCAAGGTCCTCTATATTGTCGCACTGGTCGTCCACATCTAGGGAGAGGGAGCGCCGGTTCTTGGCCGAGATGGTGGCATAGCTGAGAGGAGAGGAGGAGGTAGGTACACCCGAGGATGAAAGCCTCTTTCCTTTGAAGGAGGAGGTCATCGGGCTGTTGTTGCCCAAGGAACTGGAGAGGGAGGCCTCGCCTCCACCACCAGAGAAGAGTTCAGCTTCTTTTTCTCCACCCCTGGAAAAGAGTCCCACGTTTAGACTTCGTCTTTTAGGTTTTTTGCCTTCCCCAATATTCTCCCGTAGTTTTGTGGCGATGGCTCGTGACGCTGGTGCACATGAATGGGCGATGAATGTGATGAATTATTAGCAGCAATGAACAACTAGGTTGGGTGGGTCGGTTAGAATATAAAAAAGGTACCATCGTCAGTGGCTATATAGCCCAAGGCATCAAAACTTGACTCCCAGCTCTCTCTTTTTCCAGAGATGGAGGCAGAACGGCTGCGCGGCTCGGTCATAGCGGTTCGCAACAGCATAGCTTTCTTCTTGACATCCTCATCCACGATGGGCAACATGTCCTCCTTTCCGCTAACACTATTTTTCTCTCCCCGTTTCTTGGCTCGAGAGGAAGACAGGACATCATACCGATCCATCTCGACATCGTCTGCTGTCAACACAAGGTCTGCCAACGAGAATTCTTGCTCTATGGATCCTTCCTCTTGTTCTCTTTCCGTCGTTCCTTCTTCGTCATTCTGGTAACTCTCACTCAACAACAGCTGAGCCTCTCTCCAATAGCCGCTAGGGTGGGACTTGAGCAAACAATAAGCCTCTCTGCAGCCTTGTTGTAGGGCCAGCTCGTGTGGCATCTTTCCAGAGAGATCCCTGAGGTTTTCAGCGCTGCGTATGTTCTTGCTAGCCCTCTTTAGCAACAGGTTCAAGCTTCGAGAGTGGTTGAGATAGGCGGCGTAGTGCATCGGGGACCATCCACGGTCGTCAATCGGACCAACTGAGGCCCCGTTTTGGATGAGAGCCTCCACGAACACGATGCTGTCCAGCAGGACGGCTTGGTGCAATGGAGTTTGGTGGTCGTACTTGTTGCTGCTCCAATTTACGTCGGAGCCTTGCAGTATCAATGTAATCAAGTGGAGTATGTCAGGCGGAGACTTGCTGTCCTCCTGGTCTGCTTCCTCATCATTCTCTTTGTCTTCCTCGTCAGCTACGTCTTCCTTTTCATCTTCTGACGGTTCCTCCTCCACTCTTTGTTGATAACTACTTGTGCTGTTCACGCTCCCTGTCTTGCGCAGTCGTCCGCAATCATCTTCATCAGTGTCTGTATCCCTATCATTTCCCTCAGCACTTTCTTTGGTGGTTTTTTCTTGAGCGTCGCTATCCTCAGCTTCAGCTTCTTGAGTCTTGTCATTATTGCTTCTTACTTCTTCGTTTTGTTCATCTCCGCCGTCATCGTCACTGTCTTGATCCATACCTTTGCCACCATCAACAGCAATATCTTCTTGTATAACTTCAGAATGTTCACCCCCTTTGTCCTCTTGTTCATCTTTATGAGCCATACGGTTTCTTCTTCCCTCTGGAATGGTTTGTCGAAGGGCTTGCTCACGAAGAAAGTCGAAGATAGCCTTTCGCAAGCTCCGTTCGCTCTTGAACGTGGAAGGAGCCATGTACTTTTTTTCTACGTACTTTGCCTTGATCCATTCCCTTCGTACCTCGGTTGGCGCCTTTGCATCAAGTCGCTGATCTTCTTTCATGGAATACTCCAATATGGCATTTGTTCTTTCGTTCCCCAAACATTTCATCATCTGTTATTCAGATGTTGAGAAAAAGGAGAATAAGAAGCAGCAGCAGCAGACGAAGAAGAACGACAATAAGCATACAATTCAACATGAAGTAAGATCAACAACAAGCGAACTAACTAACCATAACCAGTTCAGGGTCCCACTTATCAAGAGTAAGTGATCTTACTTTGGAAATGTGAGTGCCTAAGCTACGATGTACGCCTGAACATTCCAGGCATATCAGCACACCAATGTTTATGGATGCCCAGTCTGGCTCTGTAAAGAAAACAAAGGCACATAGAGAAAAGCGTGTAAGAGCAAGTCGCATGCGAAGTAAAGCTGACGGCAGGGCAACATGGATCATATACCTGGGTTCCTACAATCGGCACATTGGTGGTTTCCAGGGACTCGTTGCAACACTTTCAACAATCGAGCAGAGGTCTCCTCATCCTGTCCCGTATTCGAACAATAAAAATCCGAAGTGTCTCTTCCCGCCACATTCGACGCTGACAAAGTTTGTTGGAGTACAGCGTTCGACGGAACATTCGGCTTTCTGATGGCTGCTCCTAACGTGTGGCAGCGTTGAGCTTGGCTTAGTCTCTTTGAGTGCTCCGAGTCGCCGTCACTATTTTCCCAATAGCATGAGAAACCAAAGACAAGAAGAATGAAAGGAGATCCTTACCTCTCCTTTACCGCCATGGAATTAGACCGCTCCAACTTTTGTGCGTTCAATGAAAAGCCGATAGCATCTTGAATAGCTTTGACCCATTCTGCTCGTTCCTGCTCTGACTCGGCTTGCAGAATCAGAGCCTTCTTCCGGCCAGGTGTTACTATTTCGAACCTGAATTTCTGTATTGGTTCAAAAGTTAGCTTGATAATAAGATAATTATGAAAAAAGGACGAGTAAAGGCTAGTGAAGGTACTAAAGAGCAGAGAAAGGGAAATGGGGGGCAATTATAACAACAGACCGTTTCTGTACCAGGATCACCTCCTTCTTCTGTATTGACAGAAGATTGCATTCTTACTGTACACAGTTTTATGTCCAACACGCTGTCCTTATCGAAATCCTATTGCATGACCAGAGTGAGTAAAACAGCAGAACAAACGAGAAATAAAAAGAATGTTCGAATGTGCAAACCTTTCCTTCCTTTTTACAATACAACAGTCCATCTTTGAGAACATACCAATTCCGAGACCACGCCTTTTTCACGATGCCATGACTATTGTGCATGAGGTAGCCCTCCTTGACAGGATGCATGCTAACATCCTCCGAGCGGCTGTTTGCTTCGTTGATGTATTGTTTCAACTTATCCATTCGAGGCCTTACCGATTTAAATATTTCAAAGCCTGAAATAAAGTAAGAAAAGAAGTTCGAAAAACGGGCATAGAGAAAGAGAGAGAGAGAGGGAGAAGAGAGGGAGAGGGAGAAGGAGAAGGAGAAGGAGGAGTAGAAGGAGAGAAAGAAGATACTTCGTTGGAAGAATGTATATTGTGCTTCCATTAGCTCGTAAAAGTGCCTTAACAGCTTTTGCTCCACTTTTTCATCCACTTGTTCTAATCTCTTTTCCAAATCGGCTGAAGTGAGCTCTAATCCCTCTCTCAAACGTTCCATTTCTTGTACTAGCTGAAGAGTGTTGAAAACAAATATAAAGAATCAGCTACAATAACTGTAGATAGCGTTTGGAATTACCTCAGCTTGCTTTCGTTCGTCTCCACGAGCCTTTTTTCCACTTTTGACCGTATGAACTGCACTCTCGTAATCGGATCTTGCTTTCTCAAGCTTCTTCTTAGCCTCCTTTGTTATAGAATGCAGTGTTACAAAGAATAACAGTGAAAGAAAGAGACATAAAGCAGAAGATTATCAAAAACTTCGATAAAGGTGACAAAAAAACTTAAATGTACCGAAGTTGAGATAAAGTCATGGTCAATGAAATTTGAGAGAGGTTCGCAGAAGCCTTTGGCGCACCGCTCGACCAAGGACCGTCGTTCTTGAGCTATCGCCTTCAAGGTTTTGCCAAAGTACTTCACGTGATTGACTAAACATGCAGAGTATTGTTAGAAAAGGCACAGGACAGACCTTCGATATTGCTTTAAGAATAGCATAAATAAAAACAAAACAGTTTACCCAGTTCGGGTTGAGCTTCTATGTATTCGGTAAACGTCAGCATGGTGGAGGACAAAGTGCTCATCGTAGTGAAGTATTCTGAACGAAAGAATCAAGAAAACAAAGCGTCATGTTGTTAAAATTTTTTTGTTTAACTGGAATAGAGAGAAAGATACCTTTTCCAGCACTATTCCATTTTACAGCTGACCTATGAATAGCTTTTGTTGCGTTTCTCAAGTCTTTGCTCCGCTATTATTAGGATGGTACGTTCAGCACAAAGACCGCAAAAGGCGACTGAAAGAAACGTGAAGAAAGCTTTAAAGTTACCTTAAGAGTGCGAAGAAGTTCTTGGTGTGCCTGTTTGATTTCTTCGGAAGGGGTAAGAGCTAGCAGCTCTGGTGGGGAACCCCCATCAGTCCCTCCTTTGTATCCTTTCGAACTGCTTCGAAGGGTATGCATCGAAGAGCGAGGCAAGAGACCAAAACAATCGTACAAACAGAAAAAACCACCAAACAACAGAAAAAACTACCTACAAAACTCGTTCTCAACTCCCTCTCTTCTCTCCGTACCAAGAAAGACGAAGAAGAGCAGCAGTTCTCAAACAACGAATAAAAGCTTCTTCAAAGTGAAGCCTTCAGCCCCGCAAAAAAACAATATTGTTTGTAAGAACGGACACAAAATATTTCCTAATGGTGACCGTAGTGACATCATCACTTATTCGTTCAAAGGATAAATAGATCAGGTTTACCTTATTCACAATTGTGTCTCTTCGATGTGTTGAGAGAGTACATCCTTTAGACATCTACTCATCATGAAGAAACTCATGATTTGATCCCGTTCGAGAGGGGTAAGCTCCGCGTACAAGTTGATGTATCTATCAAACGGCAATGTATGGTGAGATTATGAAAGAGAGAGAAAGAGAGAGAGGAGAGAGTACTGAGTGTAGCCAAAAATCCGAGGCCGCTCGTTGGCAGGAAAACTTTGATACCAATGGTATAACACGTAGAGAATGATGGGATACTTGTCCTCTGGAGCAACTTCTCCAGTCACAAGATGAACATAACCTTTTCAAGGATAGTTGGTAAAAAAAAGGATGATCAAAAATGATGGTTTAAGGTGAAGGAGTGATAACTTACTGTTTACAAGCTTCATAGCTGCAACGATGGCCGTATACTTGTCTCGAGGACTGCGAGCCCGTGCAAACTCATGCATTGCTGCTCAACATCAGCCTTGAAGCAAACAAAAAAAAAACAAAACAAAACAAAACAAAACAAAAGGCCAAGAATGAACCTTGTTGGGCTAACTGGAAGGGAGCGAAGATCATAAACTTGGGGTGGATCTGAAACAACGAGTCATCGACTTGACCTGCTTTTTCAAACAGAGCCTCTAAGTCTTGGTCATCTCTTGTGTATGGACAAAGCCTGCACATAAAATAGAAGTAGTCAATCTATGATTATCTTCTATCTCCTCTCTCTCTCTCTCTCTCTCATTTAATGTCATAAAGACGTACCAAGGATAGAGACGAGCAAAGATAATCCTGGTAAGGGTATTTGCCGCCATTTCCACTTCCTCGGGAGAGCAACATCCTCCTCGTTCTTCCTTTACCGTTGCGAGCTTTTTATCCATTATCTCTGCACCCTCTGCTTTCTTCACAACCGCTTTGCGTCTGGTTGGTGTTTTTCCTCTTCTACCTTCTTCCTCTTCTTTCAAACTACTCACAAACTCATTGTTCGTTTCTTGTTGCAAAGTGGTACTTTGAGAGAAGAAAGCAGAACGTTGCAGTCTTATCAGCTGTTCTTTGATGAAGCGTTGCACGACTCGTTGTTTGCGGTGACACCGTCGACACAAGACGATGTCGTCAACGAAAGCGAAGCTTCTGCAAACACAAACCACTGCACTTTTGTCGTTTTCGTACTCTGCTATGATTTGTGCCACGCCTTTTTCGTCCAATTGTTGAAAAAGAGGTTTTGTTGGCGTTGAAGGCAGCCCTGAAGTAGATGATGATGGAGCCGACCCAGAGGAGAAAAGGAACGAAAAAACTCCACTTTTCTTTGGTTGAGCTTTCTTAGCACGTTCTGCTTCTGAGGCTTTTGTTGTGAGTGATGATTCTCGCCTTTGTTCTGTATCCTCCTCTTCTTCATCACCATCAAAAGTTGAAAGAGGGGAAAGCTTAGGATCGCCATTCTGTGCGGCCGCTTGAAGAGATAGTATATTACAAGCGAGGAACGTTTCTAGCACCGTATCGTCAAAGGAGTTGTTGAGATAAAACTTGAGTTTAGCGTAGACAAAGTACTGAAGTTTGATGTCCTTGAGTTCTTGCAGTTGGGGAAGCTGCTTATCCAAAAGTTTGTAGAAGAGTTGGACAGGTTCCAACATTTGTGACAGATCCTTCATGTCGTTCTCGTAATCCTTATTTATATTTAAAGACATGCCTTAACACATAATTGTTTTAAGAACAAACGACAAAGAAAGGGAACGAGGAGGAGGGAGAGTGTTTGAATGCGTACCTGGAACATGAGATCAAGAAAGAGCTCGTAATTGTCAGTTACGTATTCAGTTGGGAGCGCTTGTAACGCTTTGATAGTGTGATCCAATTGTAGATTTAACAAACTATGTTCAGCTTGCCAATTTGACTGCAGAAACGCAAAGAGAGTATTAGTGTAAATAGTAGGCATGAGAGAGAGAGAGAGAGGAGCTACATGATACTGTTGAGCAAGAAGATCGGGGATGGAAGCTCCAGAGCTTCCGTGCAAAAAGTTAATGGATGGCAGGAGATTACGCAACATCCTCTTTGCTTCTTTAACGTTTTCACTTACATTTTGGTGGCCTAATAAAATGAAAAAGAGATATGAGACCACGCGATAGAAACAACAGGAGAGAAGAGGGAATATACCTAGGCTTGATCCCAGATGACGACTAGAAAAAGCAATACGAAGAATTCTGTCGGAGGACAAAAACTTGGCTAGTTCACTCTCGTTAGCCACGCGAAAGAGCAGACGCTTCACTTGACTTTGTCTCTGCTCTTCCGTAGTGGCTTCAAAGTATGGTCCCAGCTCTGAAGCAAGGAATGGATCTTTTTCTTTGGCTTCTTCCATTGCTGCTTCCTGTTGGTGTTCCTCTTCTGACAAAGGAAACGCATTCCTCATAACATCGAGCAACAAGCTCAAATGACTACCAGTAAAAGCTTCCACTTGAAACTCTTGTACTTGATGGTTGCTTATGGAGCTGGAAAGCTCCTAAAGGACGAAAAAAATGATGAGTATTAGAAGAGCAAACAGAAATAAGCAAGAACAGGCGTACTGGAAAATGTTGTTCTGGCCTACAAACGTCCAAAAGGCGTTCAAAATACATGTCGACGTCTGTTTGGGAGCGTTGGGCACATGTCGCAACTTGACCCATAAGAAAATAACACAGATTTGTAGCTATCTATCAATATAAAATAAAACAAATTAGCAAAAGTTGGAAATATACCTGGAAGAAGAAAGTACCTTGGACAGATTTTTTCGTACACCTTTGTCCATGTAAGCCACTTCCATCTGTAAGGTAACGCCCACTCTCTCAGGTCTCAGAAGACCTGTAAAGAGCCACTTTTGAAAGATAAGCCCAAACAAAATTTGTCTCCTTTCTTTACTTGACGCGTTACTAGCCACCATATGACTTTTTTTTAACGCAATGAAAGTGAGAACAGACGGTCAAAAGGTGTTCCTTGAGGTATTTTGCTTCTTGTTGTGTTATTCGTTTTGTTTAGTTGTAAAGACAAACCTGTTACAAACAGAGGCTAACCAACGGATACCATATGGTACGCTTAACACGGTCTCTTGAAGTCTGTCAAAAAGGCGTTGTGTCCATAAAGCTAAATCCTCATTCACTGATAGCATGTAGCGTAAACTCTGAGCATTGTGAACATGCATATGGATTGCAACGCGCGCGCGCGCGCGCACACACACACACACACACACACACACACACACACACACACACACACACACACACACACACACACACACAACAGCAAACCTTTCTCAGGATCAACTGGCCTGGAGACACTATAAAATTCTTCTTGCTGTTGGTCGCCCAAAATAAAAAATGAGAAAAGAGTGAATATGGAAGCGGGGTAGGATAGCTCACCGCCAGAAAGTCTTCTTCTAGAACAACTTTCTCGCTCAGCAGAAGCATGTGGTAGTCCTTTAAAAGGTAACGCAGATAAAAATCTCCTCCTGCAATTCTTATTTGAAGTTGTTGTTTTTGAGGAGCATGGGCAAAAAGTAGAAGGCAGACGAATAAGAAGATGAAGAAGACGAAGGAGAAGAAGGAGAAGGAGAAGAAGAAGAAGAAGAAGAAGAAGAAGAAGAAGAAGAAGAAGAAGAAGAAGAAGAAGAAGAACAAAAGAACAAGAAAAAAGAAGACAAACCAAACAGGAAGGAGAACAAGAAAAAGAACGAGAACGAGAATGAGAAATAATGAAAAGCCGGGCTGTACCTGAGATAGGTATCCAGAAGCGGATCAAAGAACACATCGGCTTGTTGTCCTACCTTCAACCAATGCAAGCACAATTCCTACCCCCGTAAAGCGTACAGGTGAACAAACAAAACAAACAAAACAAACATAACAAAAAAAACTCACGCTTAATAGCAACAAGATGGCTTCGTTGTCGTACGGGCTAAACAAGTTACGATAGAGAGAGCAAACAATGGCAGAGCTTAGCTCTTGGAAGAACAGGCCAACAGTATTACCAGCGACAGAGGCCTGCACCTTTCTCTTCTCGTTCTCTCTTTCCTTGCCGCAGATAAGGGCCTGAGCTAGCATTTGTGGCTCCTGACGGAGAACGCTGACAAAGTTACTGACACGTTTCTTTGTTAGAGCGGAGAGTTTTTGGGGTTGTTCGTTGTTGTTATTGTTGTTGTGGAGGCAAAGTAGTGGCGTCTGTATTAAAGCCTCTTCATTGTTGGCTAATCGGTTGTCCCTGTTTGGTTACAATGAGCAACAAAGGAGACAGCGGAGGAGACAAAACAGACATACATGTGCTTTTGGAGTTGCATAATATCAAGAGAGACGGAGGCGAGCTCATGGATGTTTTCTCGGATGGCAGCAAGAGTAGCATTCTTAGCATCTTCGGCTGCACCGAGTATTTTTTACAAGGTAAGCAAGCACAACGGTGTTGGTTTAGGCATACAATTTTTTCGAAAAAAAAAACAACTTATAAAGTACCAGACTTGCGATGAGCAGGATAGATAGCTATCAGTTGATGCAGCCGTTTCAACCTGTGTCCTTGTTGGAGGAGGCTTCTTCCTTCCTCCTTTGCTTTCGTTTCTTCCATTTTTTTTTTTTGTGTAGAGAAACAATCGGGTCGTTAAGGCGGAAACGGACGAGTCGCTTTGCCCTCATAAATACCACTACGCAACGGATCACTTGTAGGGGGCGACACCCCCTTCACGTTTTTGGGATTGACCTAAGTCGTTTTAATCAGCAGGCATCGCGCTCATTTACGCGTGAGTCCGCACGAAAAACTCTCGGCGGCCTATTTGTGGGCCTGACGCTGCCGGCTATTTTACATTATGGGTTCATCAAGCAAAATCAGTTCGTGACGTCGTCGGCATTGGATCTGGAGCTGAGGTGCTTTGTAACGGTGGTGTAGAAGAGCTCGTCGAACTCATCGTATGCTGGTAGATCGTGTTTGCTTTTGGTGGGCGCATTGTCGCAAAACTGGATGGCCTCTTGGAACGTTTCGTCTATCCATGTGTCAAGAATGGGAATTCGTGGACCCTCTCCTATCGCAGAAGCTCGCTTCTTCTCGGCGAGAACAATAATTTGTTGATAAACTTCTGTTGATTGCTGGTGTAAACATTTGTGCAACAAACGGAAGACAAACAAACCAAACAAATAAAAACATGAAAAATAAGAATAAAAACAAAACCAACATACAACCTTGTGGGATGGATGCTTCGAGGTTGGCTAAAACTTCATCGAATGCAATGGGCGGCATGGCTTTAGGAAGACCTTGTTTCCTGTTCAGCATTATCCACTTAACAAAAGCGCTGTTAAAATCAACTTGCGTTGCGGTGAAACGAAGGTTTCAAAAGAAAAACAAAATAAAAACCTTGACTCCAAGAAGCGGGCGTAGCACATAAAAGTATTTCTTCAAAGCGACAACCTCTTTCTGTGACTCATCGTGCTCAAAGTAGAGCCTTCGGTGCTTGCGCGCCATGTTCAAATAATGGAATGCTAGTGACACCTCCGCAAAGTGTTTTTGGGCCAACGACATGGCTGTATCTGTGAACGGCTGCTCACGTCGGTAAACAACTGGTGAACGAAGCCTTTTATAGCCACAAAGAAAGAAAAAGGCTGTAAGAAGAGACTTTTTCCAACTCTAACAACACAAATAGTTAAAGAAACAAAAAAAAACAAAAAGCACCACCACAAAGGTAAAGCGGCAAGAAGAGTGATAGGTTGGCAGCAAATACCAATCCAACATGCCAGGATTACTTTCACGCAACAAGAACAAGGCTTTGGGTAGATCCCAACCCAACAGATCGATGCCGGTGTCCTTGTTCTTGATTTCCAACGTTTCCTTTCTGCCCTTCTGGATGGAGAGGTACCAACGAGGCGTGTGGATGTAGATAAAGCGCACATCATTGTCGCTGTCAGGAGACGCCAGTCCCCAACTTTTGCTGCCGCTCTCTGCAGCGAACATCACCTTGATGTCGTGCTGCCGTTCCACCTCCGAGAGTTGTCGCTCCACTTGTTCCGCGTTCATCTTTTCTTTTTAGCCAGATGAGTTACCAGCCAATAAAAAATCAAAGAATGAGCAAAATTTTTCCGAAATTTCAATGAATGAAAAGATCTGAAATTTCATTTTCCATTCTGCGGAGAGCACAGGGCACAAATACTAGTTTTGCAAAAGAAGAACAAAACAACACCATGTGCATGCGTAGCGCTATTCCGCTGAGCAGTGTGACCAATCAAGGTGGTAGCAGCAGAGCCGGCGTGGAGGCCGGAGTGCTGCACATCAGCCAATTGCGCAAGAACTTTGACAAATACTTTTTGGTGGACGTCAGAGAAGCCGCGGAACACCAAGAGGACCACATCGAGGGAACAGGCGCTAACATTGGCCTGGGCCCCCTTTTGCGAGATGCGGCCGATGGTAAGTTGGCAGACTGGAAGAACAAGAAGCTGGTCTGCTATTGTAACGTTGGCTATAGGAGCGGTGTTGCTGCTCGCGAACTGAGTGGGTTGGGCTTCGATGCTGTGTCCCTGAATGGAGGTCTCGCTGCTTGGAAAGGTTATTTTTACCTCCTCCGTTTTCCCTTTGCCATCTACTCTAAACTGTGGCATTTATTCTCACTGTTCTTCTGTGTATACTTGCTTTTGTCGGCGGCGACAGACCCTGCTGCTTCCTCCTTTGTATGTATCATCTCCATTGTGTTCTGCTTCTCTTTTCTCTTTATCCTCTCTTCTCACCAACAACAACAAAGGACTTTGTGGCTCTGCTCGGTCGCAACATGGAGGGACTGGAGCAGGTGACCATGGCCTTCAGCCTGGCGTTGGTATCCCAGAAGACGGGCAAACCCTCCGCCGTGGTGCTCATGATGGACGGAGTGGAGATCGCTAAAAGGGGGCTCATCCAGGACAGCACTCACGTGGGAGAGCCCTTCAAGCCGTTGAAGCCGTTGCTGGAGGGGTTTCTGGTAGAGGGAGGACACATCTTTGCGTGCAGGACCTGTGTGGAGATGCGGAAGCTCAAGTTTGGGGAAGATCTGGAGGAGTGGGCTCGTCCTGCTTCTGCGCCGGATGTGCTGCGCTGGCTCACCTCTGCCCAGAGCTCTGTCCAATTATTGGCCTGATGACGGCGATGAAAAGCCTTGGTAATGCGGAACGCTTGGCTTGGCTGCTCTTTCTTTTCCTTTTTTCCTTTTGCGGTGGGGTTTTCTGTTTGTCGACGGAAATTAACCTCTGCCGCGGGAAAAAAAAATTCAGCTTGTCGCAAAAGAAAAAAAAAAAGGGGGGGTTGTTGTTGTCCTTGTCCGAGGGGTTGCTTGTTACGCTGCTATTTTTTTCTCCCCCTTGTGTGGTGTAGACCTCTCTTCTTTTATCTCTCTGGCGGGGTCGTCGTGCTCACTACGCAAAACCATAAAAAGACAGAACAAATGGACGGAGAAGGAGCGGTGACTTATGGCACGACAACGGGAAGCTCTCTAGGAGGCAGTGGAGGCGGCGGTGGAGGAAGTCTCTACTCTTTTTTGCCAAGCGGATGGGAAGCTGGGAAGCCTGTGGTGGCGCAAGGGCCAACCACCGCACCTCCTGCTTTTACCCCAATGCCGAGCCAGACCTCTGCTTTTTATGGTGGGTACTTTCAACAACAGCAATATCAAGAAGAAGAAGAAGAAGAAGAGAGCGAAGAAGAAAGTGAAGAAGAGGGAGGAATAAGAGAAGGAGGGAGGGAGACCGAAGAGAGCGAAGAAGAGAGCGAACAAGGTGGAGGATATTGGTCTTCACATAGGCCAACATTTCCTACCACTGCCATGCCTATGTCCCAACACCTGGCCAACGCTGTGG
Source organism: Balamuthia mandrillaris (assembly GCA_031835245.1). Classification (NCBI taxonomy): domain Eukaryota; phylum Discosea; order Longamoebia; family Balamuthiidae; genus Balamuthia; species Balamuthia mandrillaris. The sequence goes on along the minus strand of JAVKOQ010000371.1, from coordinate 29,182 downwards.
ATGAGGAGGACGAAGAAGACGACGATTACGAACAGCAGCAACAACAGTGGGGCTGGCAGCAAGAACAGTTTAGACGAATGGAAGCGGAGGCCCTCTTGAGACGAAAGGAGATAGAAGGACAGTTGGCCAAGCTAAACGCAGAGAAAGTGGATGCTGAGAACAGCGGAGGCGCCACAACAAACCAGGAAGAAGAAGAAGAAGAAGAAGAAGAAGAAGGAACGGCACGTAGGCTGCTAGAGAAAGAGAAAGAAATTGAGAACCTGCGGAAAGAGTTGGAAGAGAAAAACGAACTCGTGCGACAACTGGCTTCTGCCAAGAGCAAAGAGAGATCGACCCGTGATACATATGCCTCCACCAAAACCACCGATAGAAAACAAAAGCGAGTATCCAACGGGGAAGTTTCCCTCGGTGACGCGGAGTCCCTCCTTGACACGATGCAACTTGGTATTTTGTTTTGTTGTTTTGTTGTTTTGTTTTTTATTTTTGGTTGGTTGTTGTGTTGTCCTAGCCGCTGTCCTCTTGGCGCCGTACAACCAAAACTTACAAATTAAAATCTCTTTTGCAGAGCGTCCCAAATGGGTGGAAGACAAGTATGCTGCGTCTTGTCAGCGATGCACCATTCCCTTCAGTACTTTCAAACGGCGTCATCACTGCCGTGGTTGTGGCAAAGTCTTTTGTCATGAGTACATTTAGTCTCTCTTCTCTCGCTCGCTCTCTCTCTCATTCGTGTTTGTATGTTTTTTCCCTTCAATAGGTGTAGCAACACATGGCTGCTGCTTCCAAAGGCATTGGGCTATCCTACTCCGCAGAGGACATGTGAAGCCTGCTATCGCAGTCTGAGCACGCTTGACTATTCCACCTTTCATGACATCTATGGCCCAGAAGATGCTCCTGTACAGTTTTCTCTTATCTTTTTTTATTTTATTCAGTACCTGTCTTACGAATGATTCTACGTTAAGGTATTGGTGCTGCTTCATGCGGCCTTTGCTACCCGCAAGAGTTTTGGTAGACAAATAGAGGCCTTGCAAAGCCGTTACAAGTTACTGATACCTGATTTGCCAGGCCATGGTTCACGCTCAAAAGAAAAGCTAACAATGAATTCGGGTGATTTTTATCTTTCTTCATTACCATTCTTTCTCTCTCTCTCTCTCTCTCTCTCTCTCTCTCTCTCTCACACATACACACTCGCTCCTCTCCCTCAATTCCTCTCCATGCGTTACTAATCGGTATTCTTTATTAGCCATTCGCGTTATAGAAGACATTCTTGCAAAATATGCCTCACACAGCAAGTCCATAACTCTTGTGGGATTCTCCTTGGGTGGCTATGTTGCAATGGCCTTTGCTGCTACACATCCTTCCCTCGTCACGTATGTTCTCTCTCTCTCTCTCTCTCTCTCTCTCTCTCTGCGCTCTCCTTCTCTTCAATAGTTTTATTCATTTTTTCTTTGATTTGCTCTTGCCTTAGAGCTATTATCGTAGCAGGAGCAGAGGTTGGAATGCCAGGCGGCGCTGTTCTGGCCTTCTCCGAAACGTGAAAATGAAAACCTTGGGATCCTTTAAAGGCCCAGGCAATCCATGGAACAATCGAAATTTACAAATAAGTCAACAACTGTTGGAAGAGTTGTTCGTTCGGCCAGGTCTCTCTCTCTCTCTCTCTCTCTCTCTTTCGTGTTCCTATTCGATTTTGCCTTTGGCTTGTCTATTCCTCTCTGTCCACCTGTATGTGCAACGCATGGACTTTGCTTTAACAGAATATTGCGTTACAGGATGTTATCACAACGCATGGGAAGATATTAAACAAATGCAAGAACAAGAGAATTACGAGAAGTATTTGAAATCCTATCCAGGACACGTTCTATTCTTACATGGAGAGCTGGAATACAAGAAAACTGAAGAAAAGTGGCTAGTTCATGCACAAAATGGTATTGTCCAATACTTATCGTTTCTACACTTTGGTTTTTTGTTTGTTTGTTTTGGTTGTTTACTATTTTGTTTTTTTCCGAAGGTAATGTACACTTGCTGGATGGAGCTCATAGCCTCTTTTTGGTAGATGACCGATTTTATCGTCAGGTTTGCAAGTTAATGATTTTTGTAAAAAAGCACTTGTTTTCAACTAGACTTAATCGGTTTTTCTAACACTACAGGCCAACGAAGCCATTCTGGAATTTGCTGATGCGGTGGGAGCATGGAAGGAACGCATGCAAGAGACAGAAAAAAAGAGATTGGAGGCGTTGAAAAAGAGTAGAACGATGCCAATTAGCGCCAACAGCGATACCACACAAAAAGAGGCAACAACGGGGGGAGGGGCTGCTTTGATGGAAAGCCTTAAGGACAGCCCCACGAATTCCATCTTCGATACCAGCCACAGCGACTGGATATTCCAACGAACTGACCTTGCAGTGGAGGCTTTGGTAGATGATGAAGTGGAGGATGGGAACGACGAAGACGAAGAGAAAAGCGACCAGGAACAACCGTAGCACACTTTTTTAATTATTGAGTCAAGCAAGTGTTGAGATGCTACCTACCATTAATTAAACTTGCATGTTATGCCGTCAGGGACCAGCGCGGTCCACGCTAGCAAAAAAAAAACCCTCTCCTGTTCGCAGAAAATAAAAAAGCTAGTTGCACGGAGTGGGATTTGAACCCACGCATCCGAAGATAATAGCACCTGAAGCTACCGCCTTAGACCGCTCGGCCATCCGTGCTATGTACCACAAGCGGATCTCGACCAAAGCTGTTCACATGGAAACAGTAATTTTTTTCTACGTAAAAATGAATAGGGCACATTTTTCTTTTTTATTTGCAGTTTCGTGATGCGCATGCGAACAACAACGCTTTCTGTTACGCCCCGCAAGTCGTTCCGCTTTGGTAACCGCTTGAGGTTTCAATCAGTCTCTCCTTATGCTTGTAGTGCATTGTCGCCTTCAATACGTTTAGTTGCCTCTTCTTTCTACTCCAGCACCACAACAGAACGTAAATATCTCTTTGTTTTCTCCCTCCTCAACCAAACAACAACAAAGCTGTTCCGTCTAACACTTGCTTCTTTTTTGCGCTGCAGAGAAGCAACATGAAAGAACATCCTACGAGAATCCACTCACCAGCCGCTACACCAGCAAAGAGATGAACTTCAATTGGTCTCCCCAGAAAAAGTTCTCCACTTGGCGCCGTTTATGGGTAGCACTAGCGCAGGCACAAAAGGAAGCTGGACTCAACATCACTGACAAACAAATCGCCGAAATGCAGGCACATCTTGACAACATCAACTGGGAGGTGGCCGAGAATAAGGTCAGCAAAAGCAACCTTCTCCAACCTTCTTATTTGATGTTGATGAATAACCAAAAAGGAACGGGAGCTCAGGCACGACGTCATGAGTCACATTCATGCCTTTGGAGAACAATGCCCAACGGCCAAGCCCATCATCCATCTGGGAGCCACCAGCTGCTTTGTGGGAGACAACACTGACCTCATTCAGATGCGAGACGGTTTGGAGATCTTGCAGAAACAAATGCTGCACTTGATGGCTCTTTTGAAGGACATGGCCCTTGCGTACAAGAACTTACCAACATTGGGTTTCACTCACTATCAACCTGCCCAGCTCACCACGTACCTACATATTCGTATTGGTTGATCTCGTTTTGCCACCTAACTTTTTTTTAAAAAAATTATTCTGCGCTCTCTGAACTCTTTGAAAATAGAGTTGGCAAGAGAGCAACTCTTTGGCTGCAAGACTTCTTGCTAGACTACCAACAATTGAACTACTGGATTAACAACATGCCCTTCCGAGGGGCCAAGGGCACCACGGGCACGCAGGCGAGCTTTTTGGAGCTCTTAAATGGAGATCATGAAAAAGTCAGAGCGTTGGACAGGCGCGTGACGGAGCTGATGGGTTTCACCAAGCCTATCGGTGTTAGCGGCCAGACGTATACCCGCAAGATTGACTACTTTGTGCTGTCGGTTCTTTCGGGCATGGCACAAAGCGCGCAAAAGCTGGCCACCGATGTTCGCCTCCTCATGAACTTGAAGGAGTTGGACGAACCGTTTGAAAAAAAGCAAGTTGGTTCCAGTGCCATGGCCTATAAACGTAACCCTATGCGATGCGAAAGAATCTGTGCCCTATCGAGGTTCTCTCTTTGTTCTCGTTCTTAATGATCTTCTTCGTTTCTCATCTTTGAATGTTCAGATATGTTATTAGTATGACAGCGAATGCGGCACATACACACGCCAACCAGTGGTTTGAACGGACTTTGGATGATTCTGCAAACAGAAGGCTTTCCCTTCCAGAGGCCTTTTTAGCAATGGACGTTATTTTAAGGTCTGAAAACAAGCTCTCTCTCTCTCTCTCGCTCTTTTGTGAATAACTTCTAACGTTCTACGCACCAATGTAAAGACTCATAGCAAATGTGATTGATGGCATAAAGGTGTGGCCGCTGGTCATTAGAAAACACATTGATGCAGAGTTGCCTTTCATGGCGACTGAAAACATCCTTATGGCTTGTGTCAAACGCGGAGGAGACCGCCAACATCTTCACGAAGTTATTCGTGAACATTCCATGGAAGCTGGTATGGTAGTCTCCCTCCCTTCCTCCTCCTCCTCCTCCTCCTCCTCCTCTCTGTCTCTGTCTCTGTCTCTGTGTCTCTGTCTCTGTCTCTGTCTCTGTCTCTCCCTCTGTCTCTCCCTCTGTCTCTCCCTCTGTCTCTTTCTCTCTCTCCTCTCTTTTTTAACAAACAAACAAAACAAACAAAACAAACAAAACAAGGCCGTTTGGTGAAGGAGGAAGGCAAAGACAACGACTTATTGGAACGAATAGCCAATGACCCTCAGTTTGATGCTGAGGTACGATCACAGCTTAGCGACATGTTTGAACCTTCTGGATTTGTGGGTAGAGCTCCACAACAAGTAGAAGAGTTCATTCGAGAAGAAGTGGACCCCATCCTTCAGAAACACAGCAAGCTCCTCTCTTCCTCTTCTGCCAAAGATGCTACACAGGTCAACGTGTGAAGGCTTTGTGGTCTCTCTTTTTACATTCTCCATACCTGGCATAGCGATCATATTTCATTATTTGTAGACCTACATTAAAAAAAAAAAAGAAGCAAACGCAATGCAAGGGGAGGACGAAGATGGCGCCTATGTGCAATATGAAGAGTGTGATTGCGACGAGGATGAACCCGAAGAAGAGGTACGAGATGAACATTATGGTTGTGGTATCCTTTCAGGCAACAGGAAAAATTTGCCTCGTGGGCTCGGTTCGTATTATTTCGAGGAGACCGAACGCAAAGAAGGGAAGGTGGACGAAAAAGAAGGGAAGGTGGACGAAAAAGATGGGCTGCAACAGCAACAACAAAAGAGCTGGAACTCTATGGATGCTGCGGCGTTAGAGGCATTGCTTTCGCAAGGGCGCAACTGGAACGAAGAATACCAGTCTCTCATGGAGCTTTCGCCTCCACAGCCCTCCAACGAGCTAGAAGAGAACGAGAGGGGCCTACACCCGCATAATCGTGTGCCAACGAAAAAAGAGCAGGAAAGAGCGTTGTTCGAACTGGAACGTGCTCGTCGCATACAATCCCTTTATCGAGAGTTTACGCAAACGGCGGAACGCATTGCTGTTCGTCTCATCGCAGAACAATTTTGGGGTCCCGATCAACCGCGAACTATCGCTCCTATCACCAACCAAGTCGGTGGCGCTGCCGGTGGTGCCAAGTTTGTGCTTCGTTTGTTTGGCTGTTGTTATTTCTTGTTTTCTTGTCGCTTTTTCTATTCTTTTCTGTTTTGTTTTTGTTTGGCTCCTAACAACGAACTTAACTGGTGCAGGTATTTTGCTGAAGGCATCTTTTTCAAGTTTGCAATCGGTTCGTGCTTCCGCCTTACCCGTTCTCTCTCTCTCTCTCTCTCTCTCTCTCTCTCTCTCTCTCTCGGTAACGTTCAAATTTATTTCCAGATGAAAATGGGTTATATGGTGGTGAGGACGAAGGTATAATGAAAGTAGCGGTATTTGAGTTCTTTCGTCCTCCCTGTTCTCTCTCTCTCTCTCTCTCTCTCTCTCTCTCTCTCTCTCTCCCCCTCTCTCCCCCCTCTCCTATCCCCTTTACAGCACGTGTGGCTAATAATAATCACAAACCAAGGGACATGAGTTGAAGTCGCTAATAGCATGCTTAGATCGCCGAGTTGCAGGACTAGTCTGACCCCCCCTCTCTCTCTCTCTCTCTCTCTCTCTCTCTCTCTCTGCGAGCACTTTCTAAACCATTGTTTGCTTTTTTGTCAGCACTTTCCTTTAGTTGTGTTAGTAGATTTTCGAGGAAGACGCATTATTGCACAATCCGTACTTCCACTCGGCAAAGATACTATCATTTATGGTCTCTCTGTCCCTCTGGGCTGCTGAAAGAAAAAACTAACCATAACGTACTTTACAGGGAGCAATAATGCAGGGAAGGACATTCATGCTTCTGTCAAAGCTTTCAACGAAAAGATGGCGCTTCTTGCAAGAGAATATCATCTCTGTGGTGAATACATATCTAATCATTGCAAAACTCAAACCGTGAAGCTGTATTCTTCTTGGTAGGTGGCAATATCAACTTTTATGCACTCTTTTATGCCTCTGTTATAACGGGAACTGATCGTATCCATACGTAGCGATGTGGAAGGGCATCGTGGGAGAGATGGAAGGTACTATCTCATCGATATGGCTCGTTACTTTCCTCCAGCTGCCCCAAATAAATCGTGAGCTTAATCGTCCTCTCTGTCTCTCTCTGTCTCTCTCTCTCTCTCTCTCTCTCTCAATTCTGGTATCATTACTTTAACCTTGTTAACATTCATATACTCAGACTCAAGGGAGGATTCCTATTTCAGCTTCTTAGACCCGAATTTATGAAAACCTATTCCAAGGCATTGCTGTGTCCCGATTCCTATTCAGGGTATTCTCCTCTCTCTCTCTCTCTCTCTCTCTCGCTTCTCGAATAACACAATGACTTGCAGGTTTTGGCTCCAAAATAAGAAACAACATAACGCAGATGTGGTAGACGCCACAAAATATCTTGCACAAGTGATAGTGCCTGGTTTTGTGGAACAGATGGCTGGGCAGCTTTTTCAGCATTTTTACCCAACGGAGGAACAAGGCAGAGGAGGAGAAACCCCTGAAAAAAACAAAGACTATGGGGACTACTCAAAGCAAAGGAGAGACACTGATAGTGCAAAACAGGGTACAAAACAATCGGGCACAAAGAACAAGATAATAGAGAGAGACATTGATGAACGCCTACGTAAACAACACTTTGAGGAGTTGGTGCTTCAGCTGCATCGTAATGGTATCAATATGCGGCTTCTGGGACTTATTCGAGCAAACATAATCACACAAATGAACGGCGAAAAGAAATGGAAGAAAGAAAAGCGGAAGAAAAGGAAGAAAGAAAAAGTGAAGGTCATACTGCAAAAAGACAAGAAGAAGGAAAAACGAGGCAAAGCGGCGAAGTCAAGAGAAGAGAAAGAGAGAAAGCAAAAAACGCTATGGGAACGGAAAAAATGGAGACTTGCTTTCCTTAACCAGCTGCTGACAACAGAAATGGTGGCACGAACATTGAAGCAAATGATTAAAAGAGAGATGAGACAGCTTTGTCTAGATGAGGAACAACGTTACAAGGAAGTTGTGGCAAAACACTTTTGTCATCTCCTGTTCGTTTTATTACAACAGCTCACATCAATAGCCAAAACCTCAAAAAGAACAGAAGAAAGAATACTATTTTCAACGGAAGATGTTCAACAGGAAGAAATGTATTGGACAAGAGTTGAAGTAGAGGTAGAGCGAAGATTCTCGAGCAAAGCAACTTGGAAGGAAAAAGAACAAGAGAAGAACAGTTCTCAAGAGAAGGAGAACAAAACTTCTCAAAACCAGAAGAAGGCTAACAAGAAAAAGAAGATGAAGAAGCAAAGCAGTATGGCGCCTCCAAAAATAGTGGACAACATCTTAATGGTAAGCTTGTGGAAACGGTTGCAAGCCTTTCTTGGGATCTCCTTCTGCATGACAGAGGAACAACTCAAAGAAGAAAAAGAGCAGGCAAGTGTTACTTCCTCTACATTTTTGTTTCGAAGAATGGAACAGCGACCTCGAGGAAAGAATCATTTTATCTTCTTCCTTCTGAACTCGTTTGGGAATCACAAGAATAATGCACTCAAGTTTCGACATGACGAAGCATACCCTTTCCGAACTGTGTGCGCTGGTGAATTGATAAACGCAATGCATATGCGACCAAAAGTTAAACACATCCATCGCATTTCTTTTGAAGAGGGAACAGCTTTATCCAAGCTTGCTTCTTCTGTTGCGCTTTCACCACTGCAACTTTCTCGAGCTACTGCTTCCTCTTCTACTTTCCCAATATCTACTTCTCTTTCTTGTCCTCGCACATTGTTGGTGGCAACAGAACATGCAATATCTGCGGAAGAATCGCTGCCAGCTCTGCGTAAGTCAGATGATTACTTCACTTTGGCTCAGAAGCAATTCAAGGAAGCTATTGCTAGAAACCCTTCTGATGCACGTTCCCTTCACAACTGGGCGTTGTCTTTGTACTTGAAAGTTTGTTAATGCTCATCATTTTGTTTTATTTATTGTTTCTATTTCTTTTTTGTTAAAACATACTACTATGCTTTGATAGGCAGCATCCATGTCTGGTAAAGAAGCGGATGACTTGTATCGAGTAAGTGGCAACAAGTTCAAGGCTGCCCTTTCCATTGAGCCATACGATTATCAGGTTCCATTCCTCTGTTCTATGTTTCCTACTCTCTGTTCTGCCCGCTGTCTTACTCTCTTTTGCTCTTGTCTTTCTGTCTTTCCTCTCCTTCTGCTCTGCTTTTTTTTCTTGCGATCTTTATACTTTCGATTACTTTTTTTGGGTTTTTGTTTGTGTTGAAAGGCGTTTTTTAAGTGGGGAAATTGTTTGTTCCAACGACATCGCATAAGGCAGCACCAGTTGAGACTAACATCCACACCCGCTCTAGTTCAATGCTGCAATCATGTATGTCTTTACCTCTCCCTGCCGCACCTCGTCATTACATGTACTAAAATTACCATTTCAATAAAAACAGGAGAGCTTACAGCTGCTAGATCGAGCTATTGCTCGATATGACAGAGCCTGGCAGTTAAAAAGAGATGACTACGAAATCCTGTTCAACTGGGCCAATGCCATATATCACAAAGCCAGCCTTCTTTTGAAGTCAAAGCAAGCGGATGCATCCCCATCAGCGGAAAGAGACTCGGTAACTTCAAGAGAAGAAACCATGATCTCTTCTCCTAACTCGAGGCAAGAACAACTTGCTTTCTTAGAATTGGATGAACAAGAAGACAACCTCATACCAGCCAAGGCCTTGAAAACAAAATTGGTAAAGCTGAATAAAGAAGACGATGAGACACAGGACTGTGATGAAGATGAGAGCGATTCTGAGGAAGACTATGCTGCAGACGGCGTGCAGTGGAGAAATATAGTGGCGCTGTTGAAGGAGGCATGTTCAAAATATGAGAAAGCGCATTGCCTACAGCCTTCTTCATTTCAAGTACTTCGCAACTGGGCAGTTGCTCTGAGGTATCCCTCAGGGGCAGACCTATGCTGTCTTCCTTTCATCTTATAGCTTTATTTTTGAGAAGTCATGGCTCATCCTTCTCTCTCTCTCTCTCTCTCTCTCTCTCTCTCTCTCTCCTTTAGTAAAAAAGCAAGACTCAGTCGCAATGGGAGCAAAGCAAGTCAGCTTTATATGGAAGCTTTTGAAAAGTACAAAGCTGCCCTTCTTCTCAAAAGCAACGACTATGAACTGCATTTCAACTATGGCAATGCTCTATTTAGATATGTTAATTCGCTGATGTCGTCCACACAAGCACCCGCTACTCTTGGTTTGTACTTTCTTTCCTACCTAGTTTTTTAGCATTTCTCTGAACAATGCGTATTTTTTGCTCTTGCGGGATTAAGCCACACAAAGAGTTCAGTTAGGGGTATTGGGCCTCTGCTCTGAGCAGTATCACCAGTGTTTGGTTCTGAATCCAAGGTGCTCTCATGCACTGAAGAATTGGAAAGATGTTATACTTTTGAAAGACAAAGTACTATCCATTCTCCTTGAGAAACAAGAGGAAGACATCAAACAACAACTCTCACTTTTAAAGGATGAACTGCAAGCCTATCTCACTCTCCACTTGAGGTTCGCCTTCATTATTTCTCAATTGTGTTTCCTTGTGTCTGCTAATCCCAGTAAAATCCAATAGATCCAACAAGAATGTGGAGATATCCTTCTTGTCTCTCATCCGAGAGTTTGGAGGAGAGAACTTGCGTCTTGGGGAGCTGCAGAACTGCTTCAATGCTTGTATCAAATCGCTTTGCTTTGTTTCTACTTCTTGTCACCCCACTCCTGCCATCCAGAGCCCTTCTCTTGCAGAAGCATCTGACCATAAGCAGGCCCTTCAACGATCAACAACGTACGGCGGAACTACAACGATCATGGCCCCCAACATTGATGCCCTGCATTGGAGAGGAGACACCATCCTATCTCCGTCCTTGCACCCTTCTTTGTTTTATGCCTCTTCGCATATTTAAATTAAACAGCAGGAAAAAAAAAACAATTTTGCACTACTCCGCAGAGCTCTGCGGACTACTCTGTGGACTCAAAAAATTTTGCAGTTGATTTAGAAAAAAAGCTAGTTGCACGGAGTGGGATTTGAACCCACGCATCCGAAGATAATAGCACCTGAAGCTACCGCCTTAGACCGCTCGGCCATCCGTGCTATGTGACATATCTGGTGGAAAAAGATTGGTTCCACTAGCCCAAATATAGCCTGCCAAGCAGCTTCAGCTTTATTTTCGTTGGCCAAAAAACAAAAAAAAAGATTAGACGCAACAATGGATGACTTCTCTGCGCAGCACAAACAAGGCACAAAGAGAAAGTTAGAGCATGTTGTTGGTTGGTAGTCCTTTGCGTCTGAACGGAGTGAAACTGTATTGCGCACACATTTTTGACCTTGCTTTTTATCATCAACCAGAGAGACAGGCTGTGGTGGCAGAGAAAGCACCAGTTATTCGAACCGAGATTGCAAGTTCGCCGGCAACGCTGAACCCCACCACCATTTCCACAACTCCCACCACCCTGAACAGGCCTCTTCCTTCTCATGCTACAACAACCTCTTTTGTGACTTCCTACCCACCCTATCCTTCTGTCCCTGTGGTGATAGCGCCCGCTCCTTCACAACCTCGCTCTGGAGCCAAGGTTCTCTCTCCCACTCTCTCTTTCTTTGTGACCTTGAAAATTTAACTCATGGATAGGTTGGCACAAGAGGCCCAGCGCCTGTACACCGCAAAGCAGCTGGCACTACATGGGAGGATCCTACCTTGGCTGAATGGCCTGAAAGTACATTACCTCTTTTTCTCTCCCTGTCCTTATTCCAAAACTAAAGTTTTCCTTGTTCTTGCTTCTGATGAGACGTCATCTCCCCTTCACTTCTTCTTTCCTACAAAGTTCTCACCCTCTTATATTGGCAGATGACTTCAGGATATTTGTAGGCGACTTGGGCAACGAGGTCAATGACGAAATGCTCAAAGGAGCGTTCTCCAAGTATCCTTCATATTTGAAGAGCCGAGTGGTACGTGATAAACGCACTACCAAGACCAAAGGTTATGGCTTTGTTAGCTTTTCTGACCCAAGAGATTACATTCAAGCTTTAAGGGAAATGAATGGTAAATTTCTATCTTCTCAAAAAATATTACCTCCTTTGCACATTTCTTACACCTGCTGACAAATTTTCTCTTGCATTATGTACATCTTTGTTAAAATTTGGCTTTGATACGATAGGTAAATATTTGGGTAACAGGCCAATGAAGCTGCGAAAGAGCCGATGGAAGGACTTTTTAGATGAGGAGAAGGTGAAGAGTACATCTTCCAACAAACAACACTCATCCAAACAGACCAAGAAAAAGAGGACAAGAGGACCCAACCATGTTGGCCTTTAGTTGACCATCAATCACCAATGCCATCTCAGTCATCTTCGCATCATTGGGCACCAGGAGCTAGATCATTTCTGCTACATTTGTGTTTTTGGTAGCTGTTTTTGGTGAAAAAAAAATGAAACAAGCGAATGTTTTTGTGAAGTTCCCCAGCATTAGCTAGCAAGTCTGGAGGTATGTGCCAAAAACAGACTTGATGCTGAACAATTGGTAGCACTTTTCTATACATGAAGCAAGACATTTTTTCCACACATCTAGTTACCTTCACAAATCTCTAATGAAGCTCTGCTGCAAAGTTGTGTTTTTGTTGATTACAGCCCTGGTGATATATGGTTCTCAAGGGCAACAGGTCTTGGATGAAGGAGAATGTCCAATGTTGGTGGGAGGACAGGCTCGGGTGCTTCACCATGCTACCTGTGCAGACCTGGATTGGACTGTTTATCTTGAAGATACTTTTCAGAACATCACCAAAGGGAAGGTCTTTCTTGGCATCTATGACTCGGCTCTATCTAGAGGAAGCACAGCAGGCACCATCACCACTTGTGGGCAGATCATGCATGTCTCTTTGGCAAGGTTACAAGGCAATCAACAGAGCACTATTGCTTTCTTTGCTGCTAAACGTGAGCTGTGATGCAACTTTCTTCATATTGCCAAGTAACAATGTACAAAAAGAAGAAATGTAGACCAATGGTTCAAATTTTTGGCAGTGTTTTTCTTTGGCAGACCTGTGATTCTCCTTGATGACTACTCTCAGGTCTCTTTAAATCCATTTTTTCTTTCTAAGTGCTGTTTTTAAATTGATTGCTTCATTCCTTAATCTTTAAAACCTTTATTTGAATGTTGTATAAGTTTCTATGTTGTTTGTTCATACTTTCATTTTTTTCTAAAAAGATACTAAAAGGAATAAATAATGCAAATAATAATGCAAATTATAAAAGGATAGAATCTACAAATATTGTCATAAAAAATGTGGTGCACTGCACAAAAGAAGTGTGAGCATTGTTTCTGCTGTGCTTCTTGTGCGATGTTGTAGTTGTGGTCTTTCTTCCACTTCTAAATCAGGATCTCCTGCGTTTTCTTGCAAATGAATGATGCTTTGTCTTCCACATCAATGGGTAAAGAAGTGACCATTCCTTTCACTTTTGTTACTATCAATGAACCATCCATATCAAAATATTCATCCTCTTCATCTTGAAGGTTCACCACACTATGTGTCTCATTGATTTGCTGTTCAATACAAAGAGTGGAGACACTCATGCCAGTCAGAAAATGCCTACCAAACCTATTCATGAGAAAGTAAGGCTATTGCACTTTAAACAACAACAATTTGGCTGCATGATGTCATTCAATCAGAGTTGAAAAAAAAACTTACATGCAAGGTCTTCCAAACAAAGTATAATTTTGGGCACCCTGTCCATTATTATTACCAGCAGCAGGAGGAACTGGAGGTGCAACAGGAGGAGCTGCAGGAGGTGCCACAGGAGGTACTATGAAAGGTGCTGTGGGAGGTGCTGCAAGAGGTGCCATAGGAGGAGCAGGAGGTACTACAGGAGATGCTGCAGGAAAAGCAGCAAGTGAAGGTGCAGCTACAGTGGAGAGCTCAGCAACTGGAGCCTGGTGATGAGTGTGAGGGAAAACATTATATGCAGGTTCAGTGTGAATGCTAAAGGAAGTTGAAGAAAAATTGGTTCACCTAAACACCAGCATGGCGTAAATGTTATGGAAGTAATAAACAAAGTGATTCATTTTCTTTTTTTTTTTTAATATGTTCCCTTTCAATAAAAGTTAGAAATTATTCTTCAAAGAAACTCAAAATTTCGTAGAAAATTCATTTGATCGATCTTTCATTCAAATACTGCATGTGGCTAATCTGAGAAGTAATCTTTTTGGACTTTCTTGATCACAAGCTGGGAAGTTTACAGTTTCCTTTTGGGAATATAATACCTCTCAAGCAAAAGCTATCTAATTATTGACAGTTTTCTTTTTATAAAGTGAATTTTGATGAGTGGGTTCTGACAGGTAGGTAAGGGAAATGGCCTGATTAGCTCACTTTCTTTGTAATAAGTTCAGTTTTTGGGTAATTAACCTACTTAGGGTTTTCAGAAAAAATTTGAAGCACTTTCATAGCAATGTTCAGTGACACAATGTTAAGAACTTCACCATAGACATTTACAACACCTTCTTTTGGTACCCAGAGCAGTCCACTTTCTGGTGCTGTTATCTCTCTGTTGATGGGGAATAACCCTGTAGATCAAGAAAGGGACAACACATAAGCAACTCTGGGTTTATTTACAAGAACAGGGGTGTGGACCAAAGTGTGTGCTTTGAACATGTCACAAGGAAAAAGGGAAAATAAAAAGGGTGTGGAAATTTGGAGGTGTCAGGGAGAGTGTTGACAAGAAGTCATAATGAAAGAAATGGTTGGTTTTCCAACAGACTGCTAAGATCATGAAACTTGGAAATCTTTGGATGAATGTTGATGAGTCTGTGGATGCTTGGAACTTGCAAGTGCAAACAGTGCTACAAAAGGCTTTTCTCACAGATTTCAGCAAGACTCAGGTCTTGGAGAAGTTTATCACAGGAGCTGTTCTGGACCTGAAGGAGAAATTCCTTCAGCAGGAGGACATTGCTAATATGGCTGATGCCCTGAACCTCACTAGAGACTGGGAAGGACAACAGCAGGTGAAGAAGAGCTTTGACCATTGGTCAAAGAGCTCTTGATGGGATAAGAACAACAATGACAGCGTTCAGGCAATGATGGAAGAAGAAACAACCCTTTGGCTACAACTGCAAGTCAAGAGAGCATTGGACAAGGGAGTGCTTGGAAAAGAAACATGTCTCCCAAAGTAAGAAGAAGGATACTTTTGGCAGTGCTTTGTGGGACACAAAGGGCAAGTTTGGAAGCCAAAGCCAGGAGCCCAGAAGGACAGTGCTGGTGGAAGGACAGGATCAATGAATATTGTTGTCAAGAATATGTGTTGTCTACTAAGGATGTTTATGAGGAACTCCGAAGGAAGGACAGTTAAGGCTGCACTGGACTCCTGTGCCACTAATAGCTTCATTCACAACAGCTGTTCCCTTTGTTTGAAAAACACTTCTACCCAAAGGAGTGAAAATTAATAGCCTATATAACAGGGATATGTGGAGAAGTACTACTGGCCATGAAGTGAAGCCAAAGGGTTATGTCACTCTTTGTTTTTGCTGTGGTTATGCCTTCAGACCTACTAACAGTCTGCATGGACCTGATCAATGAGGTGCCCTTGATGGCTGAAGGGTACTAATATGCCTTGGTCACCATTGATGCCTTCATGTGTTGGCTGGTCATTTGTTCATTAAAGATAAAACAAGCTAAGGAAGTGGTGAAGGCCTTACTTGAGATCTTCCCAAGCATGGACTCCCTAAGGAGCTTCTGTTTGATCAAGGAAAAGAGTTCATCAACAAACGCAACAATGAGCTATTGACTCTTCTTGGCATCAAGCACAAATATACCACAGCAGAGCATCCCTGAGGAAATGGCATAGTTTAATAATACAACCACACCCTTAAGGAGCAGCTCCGAAAATTCGTGAATGGCAGGCAACAAGCCTGAAGTGCATACCTTTTGATGCTACTTTAGGCTTATCACTACACACTGCTGCCAGGACAACAATTTACCCCTTATGAGCTTATATTTGGAAGGAAGTCCAACAGTACTGATTTGAGGAACACTACTCATCTGTTTAATGATGTGTTCTAAAGAAGAAATGGTATGGTAAGCTGGCATATTGAAGAGCAGTATCATCATCATTGACCTAGTAGTTGTAATACCACTCTTCTATAATACCCATCCCTATCTCTCCTTTTATATATATCTCTTCTATTCATTCTATTAAAGGGCTTTTCCTTACACTCATACTTGGTGACATTGGCTTACTTTTTTCTTGGTAAGTTCAGTTTTCAGGTGATTAACCTATTTTGAATACTCAGGGTTTTTCAAAGGAAACTTGGAGCGCTTTTGTAGCAGTGTTTGATGACACAATGTCAGGAACTTCACTGCAGACAGGTACAACACCTTCTTTTGGTACCCAGAGCAGTTCACTTTCCAGTGGTGCTATCTCTCCAGCTTCCAACACTCCCTCCTCTACTACTACAACTCTTCCAACAGACAGGCTAGACGCCATAGACCAGGCCCTCTCTGAGCTTTGTGCAAGCCAAGCAGACCATGACAAGCTCTGGGTCAAGCAGGCTAGCGGCACTTCTTCTTTGTCTGACTGTATCAACCATCTTGATCAAAAGTTGGAAACCTTTAGCAGATGTGCTCTTTAACAACATTAAACTAGCAAGAAAAAGCAACAATGTAGCTCTTGTGGCTCTTAACGACTTGATCTCTCAACTGTAAAATCTTGTCAAGACCCAACTTGCAGACAAAGGACAGAAGGATGACAGTCTCAGCTCTGGGTCCAGCTCTTCATCTTTGAGTGAAGAGGAGGAAGAGAAAGAGAAGGAGAAGAGAAAAACTCTTAATCTCACGGCTTGTCATCGAGATTTTTGATGATGCATGGCCAAAAACAACATTGGTGACAGCTTGGGTGATGTTCAGCTGATGCAGAGTCTGCTTACACCAGAAATGCTGCCGACCTTCCATGGCAAGCCAAATGAGGACCCAAACATCTTTATGACCTCGTTTGACTGCTATGCAACTGCTGCTGGCTGGAGTCATCAGAATTATATCCTTCACTTTGAAGGACAACTTCATGATAACACTGATGTTGTTTGCTGCTTCCTTGAGCAAGAATGAACAAAAGGTGGCATTTTATTAACCCCCACAGAAGTGAAAACACAGCTTCTCAACTGCTTTCAGCATCATGACCAAGCAACCGCTAAGATCATGACACTTGGAAATCTTCAGATGAACGTTGATGAGTCTGTGGATGCTTGGAACTTGTGAGTGTGAACAGCACTGTGAGAGGCTTTCTTCATGGATTTCAGCAAGACTCAGGTCTTGGAGAAGTTCATTGCAGGAGCTGTTCCGGACCTGAAGGAGAAATTCCTTCAGCAGAAGGACATTGCTAATATGGCTGATGCCCTAAACCTCATGAGAGACTGAGAAGGACAACAGCATGTAAAGAAGAGCTTGGACCATCAGTCAAGGAGCTCTCAACGGGATAAGAACAACAATGACAGCAGTTCAGGCAATGATGGGAAGAAGAAACGACCCTTTTGCTACAACTGCAAGTCAAGAGAGCACAAGACAAGAGAGTACTCAAAACAGAAACATGTCAACCAAAGTAAAAAGAAGAATACTTTTGGTGGTACTTTGCAGGACACAAAGGGCAAGTCTAGAAGCCAAAGCCAGGAGCCAGCCCAGAAGGATAGTGCTAGTGGAAGGACCGGATCAACAAATATTGTCATCAAGAACACACATTGTCTACCAAGGATGTCTATGAAGATCTCTGGAGGCAGGACAATCAAGGCCGCACTGGACTCCTGTGCCACTGATAGCTTCGTCTAACAAACACTTCTACCCAAAGGAGTGAAAATTAGTAGCCTACATAACAGGGATATGTGGAGAAGTGCTACTGGCCATGAAGTGAAGCCAAAGGGTTATGTCACTCTTCGTTTTCAGATGCCTACTTACAAGAATGTCAAGGCAACCATTGCTGTCTTGGCAGAGGATGATCCGATGCTGCATGATCTTCTTATTGGCTGGGATATTTTGGAAGTGTGATAACACTGGTTACTTCTTGCTGAGAGCAAACCTGTGGATGGTTTGTCTAGTGACTCTGATGATGACTGAGTGTGCACCTCAGTCACAAAGGAGACCCAAGATGTCGTGGACATTATCTATCCAGTGGAGCTTCCTATTGAGGAAGAGGTAATGATGGGCTTGAGAGAGCTCATGAATGATGCGAACCTGGATATTGGGCAGAAAGCATGGCTTCTAGAGCTGGCCCTTGAATACAAGGACGTCTTCTGCTACAAGCTTCCTGAGCCAGGAAGTGTCAAACTTCCACCCCACAAGATAGTCCTAACAGATTATACCCCCATCTGTGTGAAGCCTGAAGGATTCTTACCCAATGCCTAACATTGAGGATGGACTGAATTGCCTCCATGGCTCCAAGTTCCAATTCAAATTCAACTTAGTGTGTGGTTATTGGCACTTCCTTATGGAGGAACATACTGCAAATATGTGTGCCTTCATTACAAAATCCAGTCAGTTTAAGCCTGTGGTTATGCCCTTCTGACCTACTAACACTCCTGCTACATTCCAACTAGGAATGGATGAGATCTTTGGCGAATTCAAGCAGAAGTTTTCTTGGTGTCATATTGACTACTTCATTATTTTTCTAAGACATTTAAGGACCACCTCATTCACTTACACAAGGTCTTTGAGCGTCTCCATGAGTATCGACTCTATGTGAAGGTCAACAAATGCACCTTCATGAAGGAGATGATGGAGTACCATGGTGTCTAGCAATGGAATTAGCCCAGTACAGAGCAAGGTCAAGGCGGTGCAAGATTGCCCACACCCTACCACCAGGAAGCAACTACAAAGCTTCCTTGGACTTGCAAACTACTATCACAAGTTTATCCATCATCTTGCCAAGATAGTGAAGCCCCTCACCAACTTCACAAGCCCCAAAACGAGGCCAAGTTCATGTGGAGCAACAAGCAGGAAAAGGCTTTCCAAGGGATGAAGGAGGCTCTGATCAGTTCTCCTGTCCTTGCCTATCCTGATGCTGAAAAGGACTTTCAGATATGCTGTGATGCCAGTGATTATGCCATCAGGAGAACTCTGGAGCAGAAAGGAGAGGATGGGCTATACCATGTTGTAGCCTACAGTAGCAAAAAGCTTTCCAGTGGACAGCTCAATTGGAGTGCCACAGAGAAGGAGATTTACACCGTTGTCTTCTTTCTACAGCATTGAAGACATTATGTTGTTTAGTAGTTAGAATGTGTCATTACTGACCATTCAGCTCTGCAATGGCTGTTCTCCCAGAAGAACCCTTCAGGCAAGTTGGTGAGGTGGATTGCCAAGCTGCAGGAATTTGGCCACATCCGAGTTACTCACCAACTAGGGAAGGAACATTCCAATGCCAATAGTGTCAGCCATGAACTGTTTGCTTTTGGTCAACACTGTTACTCATCTGAAGAACTGCAAGCAGGGTACTTTCACAGACAAAGGAGAAGGCAGCCAGTCAGACAATGAAGACAACCATGGGATACAGTCACAAGAAAATGGCTCTGCAGGTTTTACTGGATATGAAGTTGGATTCCAACTCATGGCTAAAGTTGTTGCATAATGATGATGAATTTTCATGGATTGTTGAAGCCATTGAAGGCAACAAGGAGACATGTCAACATAAGACACCCCATCAGTTGGTACTCATAGAGCAGTGCTTCCTTCAAGACTGACATTTATTATGCATGATTTGGCCTGATAAAGCCAAGTTCAAACAAGCTACTATCCAACAAATCATGCTCAAGGAGCTTAGGCACAAGATACTTTGTCAGTTCTATGATGATCCTATGGGTGGGCATTTTGGCCTTATGAAGATGTACTCCTACAGAGACCAGTGCATGCAGGGTTGTTGGACATACACACACATACCTTTTGATGCTACTTAATTCTTATCACCACATGCTGCTGGCATTATAATAATTTACCCATTATGAGGTTATGTTTGGAAGAAAGTGAAATAGTACCAATTTTTTTTACACTACACATCTATTCAATGATTCGTGGGTGAGGCAACTGCAGGAGACACAGCATAAACTTGCAAAAGAAGCCCACAGAGTAGACAACGCCCAAAAAGAGAAGACAGAGAAACCACATGGCAAGTTGGAGGAAGAGTTTAAGGTTGGCGACCTGGTTCTTATTCACTCCAAATCTACATATGCCTGGACCAGATCTGGGGCGTTGATAACGTTGTGTTCAGGCTCCCAAGAGGTGTGGCAGATGAAAAAACCTTTTCATCTTAACTTGTATTCAATTCAGGCATATTGAAGAGTGATATCATGATTATCAGCCTGATAGTCAATCACAAAGTGACTTTGGCCTGGGAGGGGGAAGTGTTATACTACTCTTCCATAATACCTATCCCTATCTCTCCTTGTATATATACCTCTTCTTATCATTCTATTAAAGGTCTTTTTCCCTATACCCATAGGGTTGGTGTCTGTTAGGTTGTTCTCCTACCAGCCTTATTACACTGTCAACTTTCATTCATGCCCTCAAGTTCTATTTGTAAGACAGTCACCAGAATGCTAGACTTTGGCAGACAGATTAATGATATTGGCAATAAGAGCTTTGTACTAGTGTTCATTAATCTGTCTGCCAACACTCCCTGGTACTCCATGTGTTGGAAAACCAACTATTATGACTTCTTATTGACACTCTCCCTGATACCTCCAAATTTTCTCACCCTTTTTATTTTCCCCTTTTCCTCATAACACATTCAAAGCACACACTTTGGTCCACACCCCTTTTATTGTGAATAAACCCAGAGTCACTTACATGCCGTCCCTTTCTTGATCCACAGGGTTATTCCCCATCAACACATGGACTATGGTTAAAGCCATCTTTGTTAACCACTATGTCCCTCTCAAATCCAACTTTATAGTTCATAAAAAGCTTCATTTCCTCTGAGCTGGTCCTACAGAGTCTGTTTGTTCCATTAGTGAAAAAATCTTGGAGATGTGCAACCAAAAAATCTCGCCTCCATCAATGGACTTTTTAGCCTCTATGCTACATGATGCAGTAAACAAGGACCTTCATATGCATTTAACATCTGCCTTTGCTATCAACTTGTCCAACAATTTCAACAAAGCTGTGACTGCAATAGCCATAGAAGCTAATCTCCAAGCCATCCAGCTTACTTATTTGTCCTCTTTTTTGCCTACCTTGTTACCTTTTTTTAAACCAACTTCATTTTGTTTAACAGCTGAACAACATGTATATTACAAGTGCAAGCAGCAAGGTCACCTTGTGTCCTCTTGCTCCAACAAGACTGACAAAAAGTTATTAAGTAAATTTGTCCTTACTATTAGTGATAATGATGACAATAATAGTATTATTCAAAGGGAACAAGGGAACAAAAGGTGTCAAGAGGGAAAGGTGTAGTGTAAACAAAAACAAAATTAACTAAAAGAAAGAGAAAAGGAAGCAATGGAATAAAAGGAAGAAGCCTAGTGATGTAGTGGCAGGTGATTGGTCCATAAGAAGAAAGAAAAGGAAAAGGGGCAACAGAGCTGATATAGTGAGAGTAATTCTCAACATCTGGAATGGTGAGGTTAAAGATCAATGAAGGCTGACAAAAATTGTTAATAGAAAAGAAAAAAGGGAAAAAAGAGTTGGTTTTATTGGTCAACACCCTGAGTCAAAGAGGCTCATACAAGTTTTACATTCAGCCAAATAGATAGCCAATGGACTTCTCAAAAAAAGTTTAGCATAGATTATGAGGAGTCTAAATTTGTAAAATCAACATGGGTTAAAATGGCAATAAAATATTTCCTCCTGTTGTAAAATAAGAATGGGAATGATAGCGAAGACAAAGTAAGTATGAGACCTGAACTTAATTTACTAAAAGAATACAAGTAGAGTATTTTGTTGTAAGTTGTCCTGAGAGAAGAAAGAAAGAAAGTAGAAGAAGCAGTATTTAAACTGAAAGAAAGAACTATAAAAGAAGAAAAAGAAATATTAGCATAAAAGGGAAAGAAGAAAAAAGGAAACATAAAAAAAAAAGGAAAAGGGAAAGATGAGAGGTTTCCTCAGGTCAACAGCAGAAGGAGAACTCAGCAGAAAGAAGAGCTACTATGCTGGAGTTTTCCAACACTCCTCTGTCCATTAAAGCACAACTGCTTGTTGGCACAAAATAAAGGGGTGCACCAATGAGAAAACAAGAGAAAAAATCGCTGTTCAAAGCACAGGAGCAAAGGGAGGATGCAGACACTGAAGCAGCAGATAAGAAGGAAGAAGGAAGGAAATTCCGCACATGCTGTGAGTTCATAGCATGGTTCCTACCAGCTGCATTAGTAGCCCTGGTCAGGTGATCATTTTTCTCTTGCGTGTTCTCTGGTTGGAGTGAAAAAAGAGAAAGTAGAGGAAGAAGGAAGAGCAGCAAAAAAAAAAGGTGCACAGATCTGCCACAAACCAGCTGTGACCAGTTGCCTATCTTCTTTTCTTCCAGGCTGCTGCTCTCAAGGTGGGTTTGAGGATGGGAAAGGTTTGTCCTGTGGAGCAAAGGGATGGTTGAGGGAAAGAGCTGAGAGGCAAGCACTGTTTTTGTCTTTCTTGGCTGTTGATAAACCCTGGGCCAGACCGAAGCTCACCAAGGCAAGCTTTGTCTTCTGAGTCCTTGTGACGCAAGATGCAAGGATGGGAAGAGAAAGGGTTTTGAGATCCGGCTCTTTTCAAGAGCAAGGGTTCTTGGACTTGAATGCTTGCCTTGCTGCTTCAACACATTTCTTCTTTTGGGTGGTGATCTTAAGTGATCCCTGCTAGGAGAGGGAGTGAAGGGCAGCGTGGTAAGGGTAGCAAAGAAAGACACCCCAGTAAGAGGGGAGTTTGTATGTGATGTGCTCTGTACAAAAACAGATCATACACAAACCAATCACAAGTACACTGGTCTCTTGGTTCTTATGGTTGTGCTGCAGCCGCTTCTTCCTCAGGGAAGGAGTAATGGAGGGCAGTGGTGAGAGATGAAGGGAAACAAGGGTAGTTTGCAAGAAAAAAAAGTCCTGGTAGGAAGTAAATTTTTACTTCCTGGGAAAAAAACCTGGAACTTCTCAGGAGAATGGTGTGCAAACAAGACAGCAGGAAAAGCAGTGTTTGAGTGTAACAACAAGTTGTGGAAACACATAGTTTGCTTCAGCTCAGCACAGCAAAAAAGCAAACCTTCAACGCAAATTATTGTTCTCTGAACCAAAGGCAAAGAAAGCCACAAAATCCATCCTAGCATGGTATTTTGTGGGCTGTCTTGCTAGAAGAACAAAGAGAAAGAAATAATGCAACAAAGCAACCAAGGCCTTAACCAACTGCAACAACTTTAATATATGCTATTGGAGCTGGAATCACTGTGGCTGCTGGCACCAAACTTGCCCTTCAATTGTTACTCATTAAGGGATTTAAATTGTACTCATTCCAATTACAAGTCTTTTTGCAAGACTTGTATTGTTATTTAGGCAGTTAAAAAGCTCATAGTTGGATCTTGGAGTGTTTGAAAGGGCTGGTCTGCTGAAATAGGTGAGCACCATCCTGCTCACTCCTCTTGTCCGAGTTCTCATCCCTGCTATTCACTTAGTGGGGAACCAAAGGTTCTGCTTCTGCCTTCAGGTGGGAGTAGAGCTGGAGGCCCGGACCATTTACTTTGAAAAAATTAGAATGTTCAAAGCAGACAAGTCAAAAACTGTCATTGAATATATTGGCATGGGATAATGGAATAAGCCTCTCTGCTTATTTTGTTGATATCTAAGTAGGGAAAAATGATTGATAGGGACAGTTAGGGACATTAATATTTAATTGTCAAAGGTGAAATTCTTGGCTTTATGAAAGATTAACTTCTGTGAAAGCATTTGTCAAGGATGTTTTCATTAATCAAAAACAAAAGTTAGGGGATCAAAGATGAATAAATACTGTTATAGTCTTAACCATGTTGATGGGGAATAACCTTGTTGATGGGGAATAACCCTGCGGATCAAGAAAGGGACGGCACGTAAGCGACTCTGGGTTTATTCACAAGAAAAGGGGTGTGGACCAAAGTGTGTGCTTTGAATGTGTCGTGAGGAAAAGGGGAAAATAAAAAGGGCAAGAAAAATTGGAGGTATCGGGGAGAGTGTCGACAAGAAGTCATAATAGTTGGTTTTCCAACATCACTGCCTTCCCAAAGAGAACTAACGCCGTTTGCGACGTTTCTTGGTCTTGGGGTACTTCTTCCCCCAGTAGGTGGTGATGGGTCGCTGGGAGCCGAAGTCCTTGGCTGCAACCCAGGAGTTATCCGAGTCGGGGTATCCTTTCCACTTCACGAGATAGTAGCGGTCAGAAGGTGGGCCGTCATGGTCGAGGACCTTTTCAACTTCGAAGTGCTTATCTTCAAAAGGAGTGTTGGGATCAACAAGCTTGAGAGCACTTGGAGGAACCTTGTCAGGGAGTATGTCGCCAGTGATGTCCTGAAGGACGTAGGCTCCGTTGTTGGTGCAGTGGTGGATGATGAAGGGGCCGAGATATTTAGGATCGGTTTTGGAGTTTGCTGACGAGTTTTTCAGCATTACCTTGTCGCCGGGAGAAAAATGGGTGATTTTGTTGTTGGCGTTGAAATACTTTTCTACGTTAGCGGAGTATTTGGCAACCTTTTCGTAGATGGAGGGGTAGACGATTTGCAGCATGACCTTGGTGAGAGAGGTGATCTCACGAGGAGTTTTAAGCTTGGATATGCTTTCAAAGTAGTTTTCTGGGTAGGAAAGAGGCCTGCCGAAGAAGAGCTCAAAGGGTTTGGAGTCTGAGCGACGGGATATGCGCTGATTCAGGGCGAATTGAGCAATGGGGAGGAACGTGGACCAGTGTCCGAGGTCGCCTTTAAGGGATTTCAGGAGCATGGATTTGGTGAGCTTGACGTGGCTTTCTGCAGCTCCGTTGGCTCGTGGGTGGTATGAAGAGATGAACCGGTGGTCGAAACCTGCCTGGTCACGTACTGCGGACATGATTTTGTTGACAAATTCAGTGCCGTTGTCAGACTGGACGATTTTGGGGAAGCCGAGTTCGCAGATGATCTTGACAAACTCACGGGAGACTTCTTCCGCGGATTTGTCCTTGAGAGGGCGGAGAATCGTAAAACGTGTGGCGATGTCCGTGATGATGAAGATGTATTGATAGCCCATGAAGTCTGTTTGCAAGGGGCCAGTAAGGTCGATGGCGATATGCTCGAAAGGAAAAGTAGCATGTATCGACTTGAGAGGGTGGAAGCCGAGCCGTGTGACGTTGAAGCGAAGGCATTCCTTGCAATGGCGTGCTGTGTTGTGGCAGTCATTGCGGATGTTGGGCCAGAAGTAACCTTCCTTAAGCACTTTGCGAAGGAGGCTTTCAGCACCTTCGTGGCCGATGGAGTGGAGTCGTTCCAAGATTTGTTGACGTTCGTTGGGTGGAGGAACCGTTTTGCTGAGAAGGTCCTTGATGAAGTCGTTTAACGTACGTGAGGGAGCCGAGAGTTGGCTGTCGTCGAGTTCGATGTTGTTGACTTTGGGTTTAGGGGCCAGAGTTTTGGCGCTCTGAGGAACTTGAGGAACATTCAGCGGTGCATTGCCGAGGATGGAAGGAGCGTACAATCGCGAGAGGGAGTCCTCTAAGATATGATGAATGCCAGGCCGATGGAAAACCTCGAAGTCGTAGTGAAGGATTACAAGAGCCCAGTGTGCGAGCATGCTGTTGAGGTCTTTTGCGTTGAAAAGATGCACAAGAGGTCTGTGGTCCGTGTAGAGTAGGAAGCGTCGGCCGATGAGGTAGTAGTGGAATCTGCGAAGCGCGAAGATGATGGCAAGCAGCTCTCGTTTGATGGAAGGATAATTGCGTTGAGCGGGGTTAAGAGCCTTGCTGGCGAAGCAGATGTAGCTACGCTTGCCGTTGTCGTCTTCTTGGTAAAGTACAGCGCCAACACCATGCTGAGAAGCGTCGGTGCCAACACGAAAGGGTTTGTCCCAATCTGGTGCGCTTAAGATGGTTGGACTGGAGATGACGCGCTTGAAAGTGTCAAGTGCTTGTTGACAGTCGTCATTCCAATAAGGTCGGATATCAGGGACGTTCCGGAGAGGTTCGAGGGGTGCCGCGATCTCTGCGTAGCGAGGGATGTAGTCCCGAAGGAAGTTGGTGAAACCTAGGATACTCTGTATTTGTTTGCCTGTGGTGGGAGTAGGTAAAGTAGAAAAGGTAGAGATTTTCTCTAGGTCAGGTAGGCGGCCATCTCTTGATACAATATGACCAAGGAGTCGCACTCGGGTATATCCAAACTGGCATTTCTCGAGGCGGAGGCGGAGGCCTGCAACAGTGAGGGCATCGATGACCTTGACGATGTCACTGATGTGCTGTTCCAGCGAAGAGGATTTGGTGAAGACCAAGATATCGTCCACGTAGTGGGAGGAGATGTCGATCAGGAGGCGAAGGGCGGCTGCGATGAAGCGGGACATGACAGCCTGAACGTGCTTGACGCCGAAAGGTGCGCCTACGAACTTGAGCCGTACGCCATACCATGTGAAGGTAAGCTTTTCTTGGTGAGGTGGATAAACCAGGATTTGGTTGTAGGACCAGACGAGGTCCAAAAGGGTAGCCCATTTGAGGCCTAGAGCTCGTTCGATGAGAACTTTGGTGTCCTCGATCGGGTACTCGTCATCAGCGAGGAGAGGGTTAATGCCACCAGGGTCAATACAGATTCTGACTTTCGACCATTTGCCATGTTCGTCTTTTTTGGGGACTGGAAGGATGGGAGAATTCCATTGGCAGTCGAGTGAAGAGAGTGCAATGACGCCGTGTCGGAGCCATTCGGTGAGTTGCCTAAAGACTGAGTTGTGATAGATCTCGGGGATAGGTACTGTTTGCGGAAAACAGGTTTGGCATCGCCGGTGTTAAGGTAAATTACACTTTCCGGAAGGGAACTGCTGGGGCCGTGAGGCACTTGCTGGTTGCGCTGGAGCGCGTCGTGGATGCCTTCAGCGATCTTTCGAGCAGTGTCGGGAGGAGGAGGAAGCTCAACACATTTGTCCTTGTCGGAAATGTTGGAGTCGTCTTCCTTGAATTCTTCTCGTTCGCTAGGAAGAGGATAACGCACAGGAAGGCCGAAAAGACCAACGCTAATGCGTCGCATGATGTCTCTTCCAAATAGGATCTCATGCTCACCTTGAAGAGGCATGATGAAGAAGTGGTGAAACAACTTGCGAGAACCACAGTCGATGCGGACGTGTGCCGCACGGCGGGTAACGTGGGTGGTGGACCTGTCGCCTAACATGATTTCCATATCGTCTATGTTGGAGATGATGGTGTGGTGGCATTTACAGGATGTTGGGTGGAGGTATCTTTCCGCTGCTGCTGGAGAGATGAAGGAGTGTGATGCACCAGAGTCTATGAAGGCTGTGGCGCGCTGACGGTTAAGGAGGATGGGAGCCGTGATGGGAGGTTCCACTTTGTCCTCGCAGTCGTCTTCTACGTCGTCGTCGTCGTCTGTGTCGAGACCTTCCACATGAATAGCTTCAGGGGTGACTACAGGGCTGGGAGCGTCCGTAGCAGAGTCAGAAGCGTTGCCAGGGTGAAGGAGGGAGTTAAGGTCGATGGCAGCAAGCTCTACGTTGCCTTGAATCTCCCAGGCGTGGCGGACTGCTTCCATGAACTCCTGCTTTGCGGTAGCGTCCAGTGCATTGGTGGATGGCTGGTTGGTGCCAGAAGGAGGCGGAGCCGGTGAAGGAGCTGGTGAAGGAGACGGTGACGAAGGTGGCAATGATGCCGAAGCCGGTTGCTGAGACGTTGATGTCTGCGCTTGGCTAGCGTTGAGTGCTGCAGGCTGGCGGGGTTTACACTGATGACCAGGATGCCAGGGCGCTGAGCACTTACGGCAGGTGTGTTTGTTGGAGGACGGAGGATGTCCTGATGATGAGGAAGAAGATGAGGAGGACCCGTTGTTGTTGCCATTGTGGCGTTGGCCGGTGTTGGCTTTGCTAGGCGTCTGGGTGCCGTCTTTCATCTGTTTAATCCGTTTACATTCAGCTGCTGAATGTCCGGATGTTGGGTGAAGAGGGCAGCTCGTACTAGAGGGAGCTTTGTGTGTGTAAAGATTAGCTTCAACGCTAAGAGCTATCTGTACAGCTTGGTCGTATTTCTCTGCGTTCCGCAAGAGTAGCACGTTGCTGACTGATTCCAGGAGGCAAGGGTTGAGACAGCGTTTCAGTGCGGCTATTTTCTGCGCTTCAGACGGCTGCTCAGTCATCTGTTGAAGGATGTTGTCTATCCTCTCGATGACCTTTCTCACCGGTTCCTTGGGTCGGTGGCTAAGTTTGAAGAACTCGTCATGGAGACGGGTTTGAAGTTCCGCGCTGCCGAAGTGGGTGGCGAAGAGGTCTCTGGCCTCGTGCCATGACAAGCGGGGTATAACTATATTGTTTTGTACCCAGTGGGAAGCGATCTTGGACCCTTGTGTGTATTTAGCGAGGGCCATGTTCCACATGCTGGGGTGAAGGTTGACAATCTGAAGGTTGTTCTCCAGTTGCCGAAGAAAGGGTTCCGGGTCGCCGTCACGCTCGGGGTTGTAAGCGGGTAGACCAGTCGGAATCTTGGAGGAAAATGAAGGAGAGTCCAGAGAGGTAGGTCGTGCCGAAGGGGAGAATAACGGGCGCACTGTGAAAGGTGTGTCAGCTGCACGGTAGGGTGTGTTCGCTACGTGGGGTGGGCTGTCGAAGAAGAGGCTCTCTTCGCCTTCTTTGACCTTCTCGGGCTCGGTGTGTGGTTGCCGTTGGGTTATGACTACCTGGTTGAGCTCGATGCGCTCAAGGCGGTCTGCGATATTGTTCACGATGCGGGTAAGGGTGTCGAACCGCTTGTCCACGTGTGTGATGGTGTTTGTGACGATTGTCTCGTGGCGCTCGAAGACGGACTTGTCGGTGCGCTTAAGGAGGACATCAACAGCTTCTACGAGGTAGGAGATGTTGGAGGTTTGATGCTCGAGGCTGTCGAGCCGTTTTGAGAGGTATTGTGGGTCTCTCTGCTCTGCTTGCTGGAGAGCGTGCTCCAGTTTCTGGATGTATTGCTCTGCGGAGTAGAGCTCCCGTTTTGTGGCCATAAGTTGGGCGAAGATTTCATCCTCGTTGACCGGCTGGTGTTTGCCCAGAGATTCGAGGAGCTCGTCCCGTGTGACCTTGAGGTGTAGGATGGAGGCTTGCTCCTTTTCGATGAGAAGACGAAGTTCCGCGGGGGATAAATCGTCCCAACGTTGAGCGTCGCACTTGTCGTCGTCGCTCATTGTGGTGAGGTTGAACCGTTCTTGCCGCGAAGAGTTCGCTTAAAAAAATGTTGATGGGGAATAACCCTGCGGATCAAGAAAGGGACGGCACGTAAGCGACTCTGGGTTTATTCACAAGAAAAGGGGTGTGGACCAAAGTGTGTGCTTTGAATGTGTCGCGAGGAAAAGGGGAAAATAAAAAGGGCAAGAAAAATTGGAGGTATCGGGGAGAGTGTCGACAAGAAGTCATAATAGTTGGTTTTCCAACA
>JAVKOQ010000370.1:0-49756 GCA_031835245.1 Balamuthia mandrillaris | reverse complement strand
TTCCTGTTGCTAGACTTCTTTCTTCTTCGTGGTGTTACGGCAGCCGAATCGGGATTCCTCCTCTCTTCTTCCATTGCTTCTGCTGAGGAAGACAGTAAGACCCATGCTTCGTCGTATTCCGCGTCACCACCATCCGTCATAACCGGGCTTTCTTCTCCTTCTGCTTCTTCCTCTTCCTCTTTAGTTTTCTCTGCTAGTTTCGCGTTTGCTTGAAATGGTCCAACTTCATCGATGATAAATGTAGATTCTTCTTCCTCGTCTTCTGCTTCTCCATTCACATGTCTCTCCTTTTCATTTTCTTTGCCGTTCTCTTCTGTTTCTGTCGCCGTTCTGCTTCCTTCCAACAGTTCCAAGCCGCGACGAGGTGTTTGCCAGGAAGAAGAGGTTCCAGGCATAGTATTTGATCGGTTCCTTCTTTTTCTTCGCCGCGAGCGACGGCGTCTTTCTTCATCATCACTCGAGTCTCCTCCTTCCTCTTCCGCATTCTTCGTTCCTTTTTTCCTTCTTTTATTTTGCTCACTAACGTTGTCTTCGCTGACTCCATTTCTAGACAGAGAGGAAGAAAGCAGAGAGCCCTCTCCGCGTCGTCGAGCGATGAACGAAGAGGTCGTTTCGTTCTTTCTCATGTCACGTTGTTCCTCCGGAAGACTGATATAAGAAGGAGAAGAAGAAAACGAAGGCGAAGACGGAGAGTTGAACCCAAACGCAGAGAAGGAAGTGGAAGACAAAGAGCGAGTGTTGGAGCCGAGGCTGCCTTTTCTGGGTACTTCGAGTCCAACGAGTTTCGTCCTTTGTTTGCTGGTGGTAATGGTGACCGTGTTTTTGCGGCCCCTCTCCTGCTCTCCTCCTTCTCCTCTTCTTTTTCTTCTTGCGCTGTCCTTCTCCTTTTGCTTCGCTTGCTCGCCTGCTGCTGTGGTTGTGGTTGTGGCTGTTGCTGCTGCTGCTGCTGCGGATGAAAGAAGAAGAGCGGGTTCCTCCGGATCGTTCTCTTTATCTTCGTTTTGCATCGTTCTTTTCTATGCTTTTAAAAAACTTGAGAGGGAGAGAGAGAGAGAGAGAGAGAGAGAGAGAGAGAGAAAAAGAACAGAGAGAACAGAGAGAGAGAATAAGTACCAACAGCAATGGAAAAAAGAGTAAACACAAAAAGAAATAGAACAAAGAAAGAAAGAATAAAATTTTCCGGTGATTTGCGCGAGAGAGAGAGAGAGAGAGAGAGAGAGAGAGAGAGAGAGGGTGAAGAACAAACCTTTGCTTTGTCTTTTTTGATGAAGCAACCAAAAAAAAAGAACTGTAGTGCGTGAGGACTTTTCCAAATCTCCCCCCACCCCCAAAGGGTTTTGCTACCGGTCGAAAAGAAGAAACAGAATAAATAAACAAACAGGGTTCGCCGGGCGTCCTCTTCCTCTTGTTGTCCAGCCCCCCCTTTTTTTTTGCTTTATGTTTTGCTCCGGGGCGCAGGCAACACTTGGGTATTTTCTCCTCTCCTCTCCTCTCCTTCCCTCTTTTTTTCAAATATTTCACTCTGTGTTGCACGTTCTATTTTTTTTTTCATCGGTGTGGCACAAATATTCATGTCGTCTTGAAAAATAAATCATGTCGTCCCGAAAACTATCATGTCGTCGTGATACCCTTCCCATAGGTTCTTTCTTTTTTTTTAAAAAAAAACAAATATTTTAGGAGAACGAAGAAGGCGCAGCTCCCCTCTCTCCTTCTCTCCGAAGGTAGGGCGGAAAGAGCGTTGGCGTCCTGAACCGAATCCTCGGAAATCGTTGGTGCAGCATCTCCACCTCCTCCGGTCCCACCAAACTGCAATCATGCAGCAAAACGTCTCTCAAACCTCTTCTCCCTCTGCTTCCTCTGCTTCTCTCGTTCTCTGCATCTTTCTCTTCCTCATCACCCTCTGGCTGATGATTCTCCACGATGCGAATGATGTCCTGGATGGCAAAGGTGCCCACCGAAGGCAAAGAGAGCACGCGAAGTTGAGGGCAGTGGTCCGTCTGGAGGAGGCGGATAAAGGTGGTGGCGGAGCGGCCAAACAGCCCTTCCAACCAAAGCTCCTCCAGGCGAGGCATCCTCTCCAACATCTTCCACGCATTGGCATCCCTTCTTATGATCGTTTCTTCGTCTTCTTCTCCACCTCCCTCTTGATGTTCACTTTGTTGTGGTAGGGGGGATGAATGTGTTGGGGGTGGAAGAGTTGACGTTAGAGACGAGGACCTGCTTCTTGTTCTTGTTCGTCTTTCTCTTCTTCTCCGTTTGAGTGTTCTTACATCATTTCCTTCTTCTTCATTTTCCTCTTCTCCATTTCTTTCTTCTTCGTTTCTCAAAGAAGAAAAAGAAGTAGTTGGAGACGTCACTTCCTCCTCGTAAACATGTGCAAAGCAAATGTTGGTAAACTGACATCGCTCCAATCTCCTGCCACAACGCTTCAAGACTGCGGGTAATCCCTCCACCAACGTCAATCCTTGTCCCTCCAACGGCATCCCCAACACCGACAACAGTCTCAATCCTCCTTCCTCCTCCTCCGCTTCTTCTTCATTGTTCCAACGATAACAACGATCACGAGAACGTGGACGTGAACGGCAATGTTGAGCAACGGAGACAAGACTGAGCACGGGTTGGCAACGAGTCAACAAGATGTTGAGCTCCTGCAAGCGACCTCCACAAAGAGCAGCCGCCGCGTCCAGAAAGCGTTGCGTCTCCGCAGCGCTTGCCAAGCAACCAAACGTCAAGCTGCGTAAGGTAGCGGAGCAGCAGCGCAATAAGTTAAGGAGAGGTTCCACGTGGAGGCCGCCGCAGTCCTCACCGAGAGAAAGGCGACGCAAATAGGGACCGCAGCGATGAGCTATAGAAGAGATGCGAAAGTCGGTGAGACGATAGTTGCGAAGCACCAAAGTGGATAGCCCTCTTTCCCTTTCCCTTTCTTTGGCGTTTGCATGTGAAGAGGAAGAAGAAGAAGAAGAAGAAGAAGAAGAAGAAGGGGAGGAAGGGAGAGGAAGGTTGTTGAGGAAAAAGTTAAGGCAGGCTTCTTTGTTTTTGGAGGAGAAGCAGGTGCCATTGATGTGGAGAGATTGGAGGCGGTGCATGTGCGGCACGCAGGTAGAGAAAAAGTTGGAGGAGAGCTGTTGTTGGTGGAAAGGACTCCAGGAAAAGTGTTTGACGCTGCCCCAAAATGCATCTCTTTGTTTGTTTGCATTTTTTTAAAAAAAGAAATGGGTGAGATGAAGGGAGAGAGAGGGAGAGAGAGAGAGAGAGAGAGAGAGGAGTAGAAAGAGAGAAGAGAGAATAACGTACGAGGTAAAGTATGCGCGGAAACCTTTGGAGACTTTGGCCATAGCATTCCATTCAGCGATACTTAGTCTCATGAATATGTCGGTACACATTTCCGCTGGCAACAACGAGAAGCTATTAAAGTCGTTTGGTTCGGTTTGCTGTCGTGTTTCTACTAGCACCATAGCGCTTAGGTTCTCTTCTTCGCTCTCTTCTTTTCCTCTCCTTTGTTCGTTAACATTGCATTCCTTCGTCGGTTTTTCTTCCTCTTTTACTTCGTCCATGGCTGCAACTGGTATTACTTGTTCTTGTTCTGCTTCTTCCTCCTCACGTTCTTCATCCGATGCGGTCCATCTTCTCTTCATAGAGTGTCTTGCATTCTTCGCCCGCTCCGCTTTTTGTGTTGCTCCCACTATGGCAAGAAGGGCTTCATTCTCTTTATTTTTCTTTTCAACTGTTTCGTTGCTTTCTTCCACGCCTTCTGCCAAATAAAGTCTTCTGCGCTTATCTTTCTTTGAGTCTTTTTCTTCGTTTGTAGCCGTCAACTGCCGATAGAGCGCCTGCTTTTCTTCCAAAGAAAAGCAAGAGGAAGGTGACGATGTTGTAGACGAAGAAGAAGAAGAAGAAGGAGCAGCCGAAAAGACTTTAGTCTTGCTTGTCGTTACCGGAGCAAAAAAGCGTTCCACATAGGTTGAGAGAGTTCGTTGCTCGTGTGGCTGAGTGCCTTGGTTTACTTCCAAAAGCTCAGAAGTAGAGAAAGGGTGGCCCTTGGGCGTCAGTTGCGTGTTGATGCTATTTAGAATGGCAACCACTGTTTTCTGTCCGGGTGCGTCTGCGGCAATGGGGAAAAAAAAGAAAGTTAGGGTCATTCAAGGGAAGGAGAGGAAGGAAAAGAACAACAGGAGGCAGGAGCAGGAGCAGGAGCAGGAGCAGGAGCAGGAGCAGGAGCAGGAGCAGGAGCAGGAGCAGGAGCAGGAGCAGGAGCAGGAAGCAGAGCAGGAGCAGGAGCAGGAGCAGGAGCAGGAGCAGGAGCAGGAGCAGGAGCAGGAGCAAGAAAGGAAGAGAAAAGGAGGAGGAGGATTAATACCAGGCCAAGCATTGACAATTCCCAAGACTTTATCCAAGGAGTAGCGGATGCTCCTTACCTTTTCCCAGCTGAGCACCAGCTCACAGATCCCTTCTTTGGCGCGCTCCATCTTCGTCCAAGTAAAGATAAAAAAAAATTCCAAGAACCTTGAAGGAAGGTTTCGGAAATCGAACGGTTTGTTGTTCTGTTCACAAAAAATAAAAAATTGAGAGAGAAGAACAGAAAAGAAGAGATTTAAGAAAGAAAAAAAAAAGATTACGAATGATCCCTTTTTTGACGCACGTAAAACTACGAACCCTTTTTTTTTAAAACTGTTTATAGCGTGTTTTACGAATGCGCGCACGCACCCCTCTCGTTCTATCCCTTGTGCTTTTTCCGTAACGTAAAACCGCGTGCGTGCGACTCGCTCTCGTTCGCTCCCTCCCCTTGTCCTCCAATTCCGCCCTCCACCCACGCTACAAACGATGAGTAAGCACAAAGCGGCGTGTGCGGGTGTGTTCTCGCGTCGTGTTGTCCGTTTTTTCGTCCAAAGTTTTCTTCCTTTCGTCGATTATTTTGCGTGAAATGGATTATTTTCCCGATTTTTTATCCCTTTTTGCTTTGAAAAAGTAGTTTAGCTACGTGGGAGCCTGGAGGACGGGAAGCTCCCCTCCGGTAGCATCGTTACTGCGCTATTTCTTAATGAAACGAAGGACGTTGTTTGCCTGGCCCCATTTCGCGCGGCCAACATTTATCTCAAACATACGACACATGTTCGACTCCCAGTCGCAGCAGTGGAATTTTTTGGAAAAAAAAGTAAAGTTTCGATTTGTGTCGACAGATGAATTTTTTCGAAGAAAAAATTTTGTCTGAGCAGAGAGAAGGGAGAAGAAGAGGAGGAAGAGAACGGCAAGGCGTGCCGGTGATGGGCTGGTCCCCCGCAAGCAGGACACGGTCTCCCAACAACGTCCACCTCGCCTTGTCGCCACAATCAAAACCGAAGAAGAAAAGGAAGATGAAGAAGAAACCTTTGTAGTGGTTAGTAGCGGCAGCAGCGACGAAGGAGAAGAGGAGGAGGAGACTGAGCTCGAAGTAGAAGAAGAGGTTACGTACGATGAAGACGAAGACGAAACCGAAGTAGAAGAAGAAAAAGAGAAGGAGAAGGAGGAAGCTGCTCCATCTTCTTCTCCCTTTCAGCCGTATTACCTCAAAAACTTTTTGTTGATCATGAACTACGTCGTCACGTTCAACTCCCACCTGTTTGACGAGGAGGAGCAGGGGCTGCTGTGCCGCTTTCGGGAGGAGCTGAGCCCTCTGGCGCAGCGGCTCTACGTGCGGCTGTTCCAGAGGAAGGGTCCGTGGTTCCTCGCGCCCTCCCTTTGGGCGAGATATGCCACTGAGATGCCCTCTCTTCCCTCTGTAGTTCAGGTTTATTTTCTCTCTCCTCCTTCTCCTTCTCCTTCTCCTTCTCCTTCTCCTTCTCCTTCTCCTTCTCCTTCTCCTTCTCCTTCTCCTTCTCCTTCTCCTCCTTCTCCTTCTCCTTCCTTCTCCTTCTCCTTCTCCTTCTCCTTCCTTTCCTTCTCCTCTTCTCCTTCTCCCACTTCTTCTCCAAATGCTCCTTCTCCTCTCTCTCTCTCTCTCTCTCTCTCTCTATCTTCTTCTTTCTTTGACAGTGTTCTGTCTCTTTGCTGACTTTGATAAACAACCGTAATACAGGAGTTACTGGGCACAAGATTCTGCGAAGGGGTGATGGGTTTGACAAAGGCAGAAGACTTGACCGAAGATATCCTTTCTCTGCTCAGCACAAAGCAACTTGCTGACATTGTTCGCATCGCAAAGAGACACAGCGCACCGGATGGCATCTTCAACAAAAACACAAGGAGAAAGAAAGGAGAATTGGAACAAAAGGAAGATGACGGACAGGAAGAACAGGAGGAAGAAGATAAAGCACACAACTCAAACAACCACAGGCGACGGAAGAGGAGTGAAAGAAAAA
The DNA here is from genome assembly GCA_031835245.1 of Balamuthia mandrillaris. Lineage (NCBI taxonomy): Eukaryota > Discosea > Longamoebia > Balamuthiidae > Balamuthia > Balamuthia mandrillaris. The sequence goes on along the minus strand of JAVKOQ010000370.1, from coordinate 43,424 downwards.
ACCTTGTTGCAACTTTGTTGGATCACGCCAACAAAAAACAACGACAGCGAACATTGAGCGGAGGCAACGCCATCGCCACTTTAGTGGAGCGAGCGTTACGTTCTTCCTCAACAAAGCAGCAACAACGCAAAAAAGAAAGCAACATGAAACGAAAACATGAAGAAACAATCAACACAAGAACGGTGCCGATGAGGCAAAGCAGCAATGCCAAAGAGAAAGAAGATAATGCACTGTTTTCTTCGTTGTTGTGTCTTCGGATAGGCCAACGTTCTCTTCAACTGTTTCACCGGATTCATCGCCTGTTCTTTCTTTACGACTCCCACAACATGACTCTCCTTCTGTTAGTGGACATGCAGCGATTTCGTTTTCCCAAGTATAAGTGGAGAGGCAGTGACGTCGATAGCTTCAATTCTCCTCAAAGACGTCACTCGCTTTCTTCGACCTCAGTCTCTTTTTCTTCTTGTTCTTCTTCTACTTCTTCTTCCTCTTCCTCTTCATTCAAAGAACGAGAATCAGAAACTGCAAAAGAGGAAGAGATTATTTTTCTGACAAGAGCAGACAATTTGGAGTATGAAGAAGCGCTTTGTAAGGAAAGAGAGGTGGATGCCATTTTGACCAGACTCAAAAATCACAAACAGCTGCAACAAGCCTTCTCTAGCTTTATGACCACCGCTTCGAAGAACAAGAATGCACGTAACATCAAGAACAAGAACGAAGAACTCTATTTTGAGTTTGCTCGATTGAGAGCCATCATGGAAGAGGCTGGCAAATGGTTATTGGAACACCGTTCGCAACCCGAAAGAGATCCATTCAAAGTTTTGATCGAGAGAAGAAAGAAGGAAATGGAAGGAAGGTCTAGTATGGATGGTGATGATGAATCAACAACCGAAGAAGGAGAGGACGAATGGGATGCAAACAAAGACAAGAAGAAACACGAGAATGATATCAAAAAAGAAGAAGGACAAGAAGAAAAAGAAGAAATCGAACCGAATTGGATTATTCCGGGAGTAAAAGTCAAACCTGAGAAACGCGAAGAAGACGAAGAGGAAAAGGCAAGAGCAGAACAAGCAAAAGCAAAAGCAAAAGCAGAAGCAGAAAAAGAGCGAGAAGAACGAGAGAAACAGAAAGAGAAGAAAAGTAAGAAAGACAAAAAATTGAAGCGACGGTCTTCTATATCGCTTCATTTCCCGAGCATACGAGATGACTGGCAAACGATGATGACGGATGAACAACTTAAAGATAACGAAAATGCAAAAGTGGAGAAACAGAAGACTGACTCTTGTTCCAAAGGAGCTTCGTCTGCTTCTTCTTCTTCTTCTTCTCAAACAACAAGCAAGTCGAAACTAAAAACAGAAGCAAAAGAAGAAAAAGAGGACAAAACGAAAATAAAACCAATTGACAACAACAGCGAACAAAGCAATATCACCTTCACCCGTCGTCCAAAACGACGTAACCAAAGTTGGCCGTTTGACAATTATCAACAACCCAAACATAAAAAACCCAAAACTGACAACCCAACAGAATGCCATTCTTCAAACTCTAGCGACACAACCACAAACAACGACGAGAAAAAACAACAGAGAAGCAGAAACGGTTTCGTCGCACGCTTCAGCAAAGCATGGGTTTACGCTCGCATTCTCTCTCACACCATTCCCATTCTCTGTGAACGAACTAAACATCACTTTCACGCTCGCTGCTACTACCGTCTTCTGTTGAGCACCGACTGTTGGCCAGGAAGACGTGGCCGATGGTTGGTTCGCCTCATCACCAACTTGATTCATGACGGAAGTAAAGACGCCGCACTAACTATTGCTGAGCAAGCGTTAGCTGAAGACGATATTGCGCGTTCTTCTTCTTCCTCCTCCTCCTCCTCTTCCTCCTCCACCTCCTCCTCTGCATTCGCCGCAAATGAAGAAAGCGAAAAGAAAAAGAACTTGTTACATAGTGGAGATAGGTTGAAGCTGCAACGGAAAGTGTTAGAGTTGGCGGTACCGCCTCGTCGTTGGAAGAAGCCAAAGTTCGAGTGGATGCCGCAAAAGCCAAACACAGTCTTCATTCGCGGTGCTCAGCTTTACAAAGATGGGGAGACCGGGAAAAAGAACTTATTCAGGCATTTGGTCAATGAAGAAGCAGACAAACGAGGATGGAAGAAAGTTCGAATGTGGAATTCATTACCGTCAGCACAAAGAGAAAAAGATGAAGATGAAGAAAATAAAGAAGAACAAGAAAATGGAGATGAGGAAGAAATACGATTTCAACTACAACAAAAAAAGTTGCGAGAGAAAGCGACAGCCCTATCGCAAAGTGTCGTGGAGACTAATACTTACGAAGACAGCGATAGCGACGGTGATGATGCCATTTCTTTTTTGTTCGTTCCTAACGATGAAGACTTGTCTCAGTGGCTCGACGACAGTGAACAATTTGCCGAACCCAACGAAAACGAAGAAGCACAAAAATCCAGCCAAGCAACGAAAGACGAAAACAATAGCAACTGCAAGACAAAAAAGATAAAACAAGAAGGCAAAAAGAAGAAGGCAACGAACGAAAAGAAAGAAGAGGATAAGGAAAAAGACGAAGAAGAAGAAGAAGAAGCAAAAGAAAAGACGGATGAATCGAATGAGCCATTTTGTACAGTGGAAGAATTGGCGTTGCAGCATTACTACTACAGAGAGGGTGGATGGGTTGGCACTCACAGCGAAGGCGCCGTCTTTCGCACTCTGTTTGGTGTCATGATGTGGGACGTTCTCTTCTCTCCCGTTCCTGCCGTCTTTCAAACCCCGTTTCAACGTATTCCCTTCTCTCCTTCTCTCTTCTCTCTTCTGTTCTCTCATTCCTCTTTTCTCTCCTTTCTATTTTTTTATGCGATTAGCTGCACCGCTGGACCTAATGACAGATTCGTTCTATGAGAACCGTCGTCCTCTCATCGATGACTATTTGAGATGCATGGCTAGCATGTCTCCTGCCGAACTCTCTTGTCTCTTTGAACAATCCTGGAACGAACATTATGGCTCGTTAACCATCTCCTTCTCCTTGCTGAATTATTCTCATAACATATTCTTTTAAAACGCACACACACAGGGATACGGTGTGTAGGAGTAACCTGGGACTTTGATATAAGGGTGCTTTCGACGGTGGTCAAGTGCTTGGGAGGCAAAGCATTGGCCCATGTTTTCCGCTTGTTTTGTGAAGACTACAAAGGATGGGGCAAAGGCCTTCCTGATCTGCTTCTATGGAAGGCAGAAGGTTTCGTTCATTCACTATTCTTAGTTCTCCTTTCTCCTTTCTCCTTTGTTCGTTCCTCTTTCTGCTTTTTTTTAAATGTTTCGCATAAATGCAGAGATGAGAGCAAAACTGGTGGAAGTAAAAGGACCAAGAGACCGTCTCTCAGAGCATCAATGCACTTGGATCGACCAACTGCTCATCGGCGGCATCGACGTCGAAGTCTGTCGCGTTGTACTTGCTTCTTCTTCTTCTCATCCAAACAATAAAAAATAAAGTGGGATATAGCAAAGAAAGGAGGAAAGGCCGTTAAAAAAGAAAAAGAGAGTGAAGGAGTGTTATTGTTCTGGTTTGTTGTTCGCCGCAGCCGCCGCAAGGGCCAGGGTCACCTTCCTCCGTATCTCCTTGGCCAATGCGGGGCAGTCGCGCTCGATGCGTTGCAATTCTGTCGACCCTTGGTGTCGTGACGTCAGCTCCTCGAAATTCCGCACGATATACCCGATCGTGCAACCTCGTAGATCGGGCGCTCGGAACTGGTCCGCGTGGAGTAATAGGTTGAGGGCGTTGTCCATGTCGACGTACCTCATGATCTTCTGCTCGCAGAGGTACTTGAGGTGCTCCAGCTGGTACTGGTTGGCCAGCCCCAGCAGCTCCACCAGCATGTGCGGGCTGGCCCGCATCTCGCCTGGTTGTGCGTGGAGCGGTGGAGCGGTGGGGTGGTGGAGGGGTGGGGTGGTGGGGTTGGAAAGGAAAGAAACGACAAGCGAAAGAAAGAAAGAAAGAAGGAAACGACGTTCTGTAAATAAAACAAATTAAAAGAAAAGGGCAGGAGAAAAGAGAAGGAGAAAGAGGAGGATAGAGAAGGGGAACCGAGAAAGAGAAAGAGAAAGAGAAAGAGAAAGAGAAAGAGAAAGAGAAAGAGAAAGAGAAAGAGAAAGAGAAAGAGAAAGAGAATATAGAGAAAGAGAATATAGAGAAAGAGAAAGAGAAACGACGAAAGAGAAAGAGAAAAAGGAAAAAGAAAAAAGGAAGAAATAAAAACCTGTATACAGATACTCGAGCATGGCGTAGAAAATGTCGTACGAAACGGTGTCCACCACAATGACGCCGCAGTTGCTCTCCTTCATGCCAGAGTTGAGCATTGCTCGAAAAGTGGTGCAACGGAAAGCGAGAATGTTTTTGTGGGCGTGAATGACCTTGTCCCCGCCGCCGCCACTTTGTTTGTTGGGAAAGACGAAGCAGATGTCGCTGAGGAGAGGGTCATCCAAGAGACTACCAAAGTCTTCAACGATTGTGTCTGGTATTCTTCCATACTCCAAATCTATGTGCGTTTTATAAGAAGGAAGGAGAAGGAAAGGCATGAGGAGGGAGAAGAAGCAGAAAGGGGAGAGGGAGAAAGAAAGCATAGGGCATACCGAGCGGACACTTGAGCAACTCGTTGAAGCTAAAGTGAAAGACGTTCCTTCCTCCGAATATGTACATATTGCCATCATGAACAGCCGCCGAGTGAAAAGCTCTGTCAGTAATTCCTCCGTTATTCAAACGTCGCCAAGTACTCGTCTCTGTTTCGTTGCATGAGTAAAGCAAGTACAGAGAAAAATATCCACAAAAACGAACCAAAACAAAAGTCATAAAAATCGTCCAAAGTGCCAACAGCGTCTCTGCCTCCAAAAATGTACATTCTTCCGTTGTAGACAACTGCTGTGTGACCCCATCGCGGCCGTGGAATCGGACCCTTCGTATTCACCAAAGACCATGTCTCCGTTCCTTTAAATTGTTTAAATGTCAGTAAAGGGAGAGAGAGAGAGAGAGAGAGAGAGAGAGAGAGAGAATGAAAGGGTGCAGATATTGGACGAGAAACACAAGAAGGAGGTCCAGAAGTAGATGCACAAGAAGAATAACGAAGAAGAACGAAAAGGAGGAGGAAGAGAGGAGAGAAGGAAAGGGATGGAGGGAAGAAAAACTTAAACACAAACGAAAAAAAAAACAAACCAAAACGATACTCAATAAGTTCGTTAAAACACTTGTATCCTCCAAACAGGTACATTGAGCCCTGGTAAACTACCGCCGAATGCAGGTAACGATCTTTCGGCCAAATGCCTTTTGTCTTGAGCTTTCTCCAAGTGATCGTCGCAAAGTTGAATGCGTACAAGTCATTGCACTCCAATCCGTCCTTGTCATAGCCCCCAAAGATGTACATGCTGTTCTCATAGACTACTGCAGAGTGACCGTAGCGAGGACTTGGTCCTTTATTTGCTGCTTTTATTTGTTTCCATTCTTGACTTTCTGTGGGAAAAGAAAAACGGGTTAACGAGAAGAAATGAAGAAGAACGAGAGACCTAGGAAAATAGAAGAGAGGGATACCGAGATGAAAACGGAAAAGATCGTTATAGTATCCATTGCTCGTTCCTCCGAAAATATACATGCAACCGTCGTGGAGTACAGCGCTGTGAAAATGGCGACCATGCGGCAGTCCGGTCCCTTTGTACTTTGACCAATCGTTACTCTCTTTTGTGGATATTATAAATAACAAGAGTAAGTAGTTGAAGAAAACAAAGAGAAGAGGAGAAACGAACCGATGTTGTAGTAATAAAGGCCGGTGCAGAACTTTCCTTCGTTGTTGCATCCCCCAAAAACAAACATAACGCCGCCGCCATGTTCATCCAACACCATACTGTGCCCGTAACACTCTTCTGGCACTTCTTTCCGCCACCGGCTTTCTTCTTCTGCTTCTTTTCCTTCGTTCTCATCCTGTTTCGTTGTCGCTTTTGCTTTGTCTTCATTTTCGTCTCTTTCTGCCTCTGCATCATCCTGTTGTTGTTGAGGTCGTAACAATCGAAACGGCCCTTCTTGCAATCGTTTGGCCAACCGAACTTCGCTTTCAGCGAGAATGGTAGTTGCAGTAGATGGACGTGCTTTCACTTTGGTCAACACTTCTTTCTTGGTATTGCTGGAAGAAGAAGCAGAAGAAGATGATGGAGGAGAAGAAGAAGCGGAATCGTGTTTTCGAGGTTTAAAGGCTGATTTGCTTTTTTTCTTTTTCTTCTCAGTTTTGTCTTTCTTTCTAGCTCGTGGCGTTAATGTCTCTCGTCCCCTTGACTCTATTTCTTCGAGCATTTGTTTCCGTTGTGTATCAATAAGTGGAGTGTCTGTTGTTGGTTCTTGTTTTGGCTCTACTTTTTCTTGCTGTTGTTCTTTACCTTGTCCCTCTTGTTCTGTCTCTTTGTCTTTGTCTTTTTCCTGTTCTTTTTCTTTTTCGCTCACTTTTTTGTCCTGCTTAACGTTCCCTTTCTCTTTCTCTTCTTCCGTTTTCTTCGCTCTCCGCTCAAACGTTGAACGTGTTGCTGTCGACTCTGCCGAACTAAACATTGCTAATATAGAAGCAAATGAAGGTGATGCTGAAGCTGAAGAGGTGGAAGAATGTGATGACGATGACGAAGGCGACGTTGGAGCATAACAATTAGAGGAGGCAGAAGAAGATGGGGTTGAAGAATAGGGAGGTAATGAAGATGCTATAGAAGTATGCTCGTTCATAAAGTGAGTCGTGTTGTTGACAGAAGAGGGAGGGGCAGGTAAGGGAGGAGGTGACAATGAAAGAGAAGCAGCGCAAGGAAGCTGTTGCGACGAGCTGGAGCGTTTCTTGGTAAAGACATGCGGCGAAGAATGCTGCATGTTGTGATTCCTGATATGTTGTCCAAAACTCTCGCTGCTGTTGCTTTTCTTGTGCTGCTGACGTTGAGGATGAGGAGGATAAAGAGTACCTTTCTGCTTTGGGAGATCGAGGTGAAGGGCTACAGCATCCGTCGGGTTGCGACTGGTGCTTTCATCTTCGAACCGTTCTTCTTTGGAAGCAATTCCGCCTCTTGTTTCTTGGTGAGGAAAAAGTCAAAGAGGAGAAAGCATGTGAGAAGAGGAGGAGCAAAGAGAACGGAAGAACCAGAGAAGAGAGAAGGTGAGAACAAGAAGAGCAGAGAGAAAGAGAAGAGAGAGATTTGGGGAGAGGCGACAGCACGGAAGCACACAAGAGCAGGAAAAAAAAGTAGTGAGAAGAAGAGGAGAGCGCGCACGCGAGCGAGAAGCAGGGAGAGAGAGAGAGAGAGAGGGAGAGGGAGAGAGGGAGAGAGGGAGAGAGAGAGAGAGAGAGAGAGAGAGGAAAAGAGAAGCGAGTGGCAGCGATGAGTAAATGAGTAGCGAACCTGGACGTTCCGTGCTGGTGGGGTCCAATGCCCTTGGTAGCCTGCCGGGGAACACCTCCATGCAAAAAAAAAAGTAGAATAACGGTACTGATGAGACGAGACGGGACAAACAACGCGCGGCGGGACCTTCCGTGCTGGTGGGGTCCAATGCCCTTGGTAGCCTGCCAGGGAACTAACTAGCCCCAACAACAACAAAAAATTATTATTGCCACAACAGCCCCTTTGTCCTTTCTTCTTCTCTTTTCACTTTTTTTACCTCTTTCTTTCATTTAATGTTATACCCCCCCCCCTCATCCGCCAAGCGTCCATCCGAAAGGGCGCGATTGCCTTGGACAGTTTTGCCGGTGTGGGCAGATGAAGCATATATTTTTTTTGGCGACAATGCGTTCCTGGAATATTTAGCATTCCCACATATCTCCGTGACGACCTGACAAAAAAAGAAAGAAGAAAGCAAACAAGGAACGAAAAGGTCAGTGGTGAGGGTTTGGTTTGAACCCTTTCCCAAATTTATTTATTTATTTATTATTGTTTGCTTTTGTTGGAAATGATGGCTCTCCGCGCTTCTCGCTGACATTGTGTGATATTGTAATTTCTACAACAGAAAAATGATCTTGCACAAGTTCTTCAAGAAGTTTCGCACGGAGGAAGAGGACCTGGCTTTCATGGAAGAGGCCTTTTGGAAGTGGTGCGGCTTCGTCTCCGTTTGTGTGATCATGACCGTCATTGCAAAACAAAACGCCCCACCCGCCAACAACTTTGGAACCAGTCCTACACTCCAACTTTGAGGAAAAAAAAAAAGTCGGCTTTGTTTACAAATGATTTCGCTGTACAGGATGCTTTTTTTTTTCTTTGTTGGGATTACTTTTGCTTGTGGCTTCCACTTGCCTTCCTCGGCTTCTTCCTTGCAGTCGCTTCTTCTCCCTTCTTTTCCTCTTTCTCTTCCTCCTCCTCTTCTTCCTTTTCCTTATTCTTTTTTTCTTCTTCCACACTTTCACCTGTTTCTTTCTCCTCCTCTCGTTTTCTCTTGTTGCTAGTCGGCCTTTCTTCTCGTTCCTCTTCCTCTTCCTCTTCTTCTTTCGGCTCCGCCTTCACCCTTTGGAAGAACATCTTTTCCTTTCCTTTTCCTTTTCCCTCTTCCTCTTTCTTTGCTTCTTCTCCTTTCTTTGCCCCCTCCTCCTTCTTTGCTTTCGGTTGTTGTTTCAGCGTTGGGAAGAAGGACTGAATGCCTCTGGTCCTGGAAAAGTGTTGCAGGCTTTCCAAACACTTGGGAGAATCGTTTCTCGGGTTGTTCACAAAGGTGGTGACCTCATCAGCCACCAAGCTGCTGCTTTTGCTGTCTTCCTCCTCCTCGTGCTTGGGGCCAATGACTCTCATGAAGTACAGCGAGGGATCATCCTTGTTGACTCGCAGCCACGTCTCTCGCTCTGCTTCGGTCTCCAGTATCATGGGCTGTTGGTGTTGTTGTTTGAGAAAGAAGCACTACATAGAGCAGAAAAGAAGTGGCAGAAAGTACCATTCTGTCATGAATGTGTCGAATGCCAGCGTGAGGCTGAGTGGTGATGACGGTGTAAGTGTAGAGCTTCTCTTTGGTGGTTGGGTCGGTCCAGCAGTCCCACAGGCCGGCAAACGTCATCAGCTGGTCGGCGTCCTTGTGGTGGATGAAGAAAGGGTGTTTCTGGCCGCCAGAGGTTTGCTGCCACTCAAAGTAGCCATTGGCCAAGACCAGGCAGCGCTTGTCCTTCAACAGACGCTTCCACATGCTGTGCGTGGTGAGGTGGTCGTCGCGGGCGTTGATGGTGCGCAGGTGTTGCTGGTCGTCTCCCTTCTTGCTCCAGGAGGGGACGAGACCCCATCTCATCATTTTAATAATGGGACCTTTGGAAGAAGAAAAAAAAAAGGAAGAAAGAAAGAGAAGAGTCAGCAGGAGAAGAACAAGAAAGAAGAAGAAGAAGGGGAGAGAGAGAGAGAGAGAGAGAGAGAGAGAGAGCAAAGTGAGTACATTGGTTTTCCTCATCCCAAATGAGCACCGGTTGGAAGGTGTGCGGGGAGACATTGTAGGACGGGCGATACTTTGCCTGCTCCTCAAAACTCTTGGCTCCCGTTTGTGCCTGGATTTCTTCCGGTGCCAACGTGCAAGCCGTTCGTCCACACATGTTTTTTTTTTTGGTGCTTTGTTCGCTGTGAGAGGTTTTTCTGTCTTTTTTTTATTGGCCGTTACGGCGAAAATATTCTTGGAAGGATTTTAAAAGCATTGGTCTAAAATTATTCGCAAATATTTCCGTGTCGTCATGAAATTAACTTGAGGAGAGCGGAGAGTGGAGGGGGAGAGCAGAGAGCAGAGAGGAGAGAGCAGAGAGGAGAGAGGAGAGGAGAGAGCAGAGAGGAGAGAGCAGAGAGAAGAGAGCAGAGAGAAGAGAGAAGAGAGAAGAGAAGAGATGGAGCGTGCGGAGGCTGCAGCAGCAGAAGGCATGGGAAGGGGTTTGTACGGCGTGGCCATGGGAGGGGCTGGGCTCGTGGGCGTGTTGCAAGCTTTGGTGGTGTTGGTCATGCTGCTCATCCCTTACTCGCCGCAGAGCAAACAAGTCTTTGTGACCCTCAGAAAGAGGTACTTGGAAGGAGGGCCACACACAGCCCCACCTGTTTCATTTTTTCTAAAACCTTTCCTCTTTCTATGTACCATGATCGTTATTTTTGGTTTGTTGTGGTCAGTTAGTCATCCGGTGGCCCTACGGCGCGTTGGCTCTGCTCTGAAGGTTCTATTTGTAGTGCTGCTACTCTTTACGTTAGGCAAGTGCCCTGTTTCTTTCTTTCTTCCTCTCTGTCTCTCTGTCTCTCTCTCTCTCTCTGTCTCTCTCTCCTTTCCCTTTCCCTCTCTCTCTCTCTCTCTCTCTCTCTCTCCCTCTTTGCTGTTTGGCATCATTGATTGTTTTTTTAACTACTATGTCCACCAACCAGGCAGCCTTGGTCATTTTCGGACCTCCCGCGAAGCCGCTTTGATTTTCGGCTTCTCTCTCTTCAGTCTCATGTACCCCCTTTCTCTTCTCTTCATCGTTCTCTTCTCCTCTCTTACTCATCTCTTCTCTCTCTGTCTTACACAAACACCACAGCGTGATGACGGGCATCTACCACCAACTGCACCGCAGCATCCACCTCGAACACAAACTCTCCCGCCAACGTATCTCCCTGCAAAGAACCACGGCGCAGGCCCTCACCCAAGAGCGCGCCCTGGCGCAGCTCCGCCTCTCCCTCCAACAGCACGAACAAACGGCAAGGAACCAGCAGCAAGAAGCCTCGCGGGCAACCAAGTCCTCGGAGGCGGTCGTGCGGCAGGCGCAGGCGCAGCAGAGGGAGTATTTGCGGTTGTGGGAGGAGAAGGAGCAGTTGCAGCGGCAGTTGGATCGGTTGATCCTGGAGCAGAGTGAGAGGAAGGATGGAAGAGCAAAGAAGAATGATTGAGAAGAAAGAAATGTTGAAACGGATGAAAGCAGTTTCTGATAGTACTACAAAAGTATGAATGAAAGTAACAAAAACGAAAAAAATAAAACGAATGGAAGAGAAGGTGACCTCCTCCTCAGCAAGGAATCCTGAGGTTGTTGAGAGCTTGGCTGGCGCAACTGTTGATCATAGGATCTCCGGAGGAGGCGTAGGTCTGCACCAACCCAATCGCTCCATTGTCCACAAACAATCTCCTCATTTGAGCTATTTTTTTAACGGTTGGTTATCAGCTTCCATACACTTTACAAAACAAAGGAGTCAGGAAACGCTACCATCAGCGGTCAGGTTGACAACGACACGCAAGGCGTGAGGCAAGAGCTCATGACGGCCTTGACGCAGCACTCCCAACACTTTGTCCACTCCGCCACAATTGTGAATTGCGCTCTTGCAGTTGCCTTTACACCAAAAATGTTACGAGAGAGAGAGAGAGAGAGAGAGAGAGAGAGAGGAGAATAGAACGAAACAGGAAAGGGAGGAACGTACTGTTGATGGCAAGATTTTGGATGACTTGCAAAGCCATCCTTTGGCAGTCGACGTTCATGTTGGCCAGTTGTTGCACGATGGGATTGATGCCTCCCGCCTCATATACTGCCCTTTGCAGTGCATCTTTTGTGTTTTTGTTTTGGTTGTCCAAAAAAAAATAAGACGGTTGAAAGAGAGGGCACCGAAGAGAGAAAGAACGAAACAAACCGTTGCCAGACAGATTGACCAAGGCAGTAAGGGCCTTGAGTTCAGCCTGAGGATTGCCTGCGCCCAGCAGTTTAACAAAGCCAGGGATAGCTCCTGCCTCGTACATTGCCAATTGTACTTCCGCTATAAACATGTCAAAATGGCGGAAACAAAGAAGGCAAAATAAAAGAGGGAGGGAGAACGTACGTCCACCCATGGTGAGGGCAGCCAAGGCCCATGCGGCATTGGTTTGCTTCTCCGGATGGGCAGAAGTAAGGAATGGAACGATGCAAAAGATGCCGCCAGCCGCCACCAGCTCTCTTTGACTGTCCGCTATCGATAGAAGAGAGTTACTTCAAGAACAAATAGAAAAACAAAAACACAAATAGCTCCAAAAGAACAGACGAATATAACAACAAACAAACCATCAAAGGAAGCATTGACAACGGCGGTAAGAGCCCTCTTCACGACATCATCATTGTGAGAAGACAACAACATGATGACCTTATCAGTGACACCAGCTTGACGAAACTCGGCACGATTCAGCGCTGCATATTTGCTCAATCGTCAGAGTAACAAAAACAAAACAAAAAGAAAATAAAGAAAAAAAAACAAACCGTCATCTACACAAAGGTTGGAAATGGCAGAAAGGGCTTTTTCTTGAGTGCTTTCGTTGCTGCTGGAAAGCAAATTGACCAAGTCGGGAATGCCCCTTCGGGTCGCTCTAACAGCTGCTCTGTTTTCGGCTGCGAGTACGTTAAAATTAGTATTTCAAACATTAAGCGAAAGGACGAAAGGAAAAACTCACGCAAGAGGGCGAGATTGGCGAGGGCATGACAGGCCAATGTTTCAATGGTTGGGTGGCCACAGGACAGTAGCTTTACAATCGGCGTAATGCCATCCCTCTGACGTACTTGCGCTCTGTTTCGCTCTGAACATGTTTGAAAGTAAGTAGATGAATAGAAAATGAGAACTAGAGAAAAGAAAAAAAGAAACCGAAGACAAAAGAGAGAACGCGAAACAAAAGAAAAGAAAAGGGGAGTGAAACAAAAAGATAAAAATAAAAATAAAAATAAATATACGATAAAGATGAAGAAAATACCATCAAGAGCAGCGTTGATGATGTTCCTCAAAGCGCGCTCCTGTTCGACGGGGACGGTGGAGGAAAGGCCAGTTATGTCCCTGGCCAAAGGCGAACCGTCATCATTCAAAGAGCCAGAGAGGTTGGCCAGAATGGCGTCCATGGCGCCGCTGTCATCCTGCTGGTACGAAATGGAGGAGCGTTGTTGCTGCTGTTGGTACGCCTGTTGTTGTTGCAGCGGTGGTCTTTGTTGCTGTTGTTGTGGTTGATAAGAAGAAGTGGAGGTGGAGGTGGAGTAAGAAGAAGAGGAAGAGGTAACAGTAGGGCGAGAGTAGGTATTGTTGCTATTGTTGGAGGAGTAAAGGTTGGAAGAGGAGGAGGTGCGAGCCGAGCTGTACTCGGTCCTGCCGGAGGAGGCGTAGGCCGGTTTGGGCGGCTCCTCCTCATCGAGGCTCAAGCTCTTCAGCGTGGCGTCCAACAAAGAGTCCACCGAGGCAAAGGCGTCGTCATTGCTGTTGTTAGCGGTGGTGGCGGTGGAAGAAGTCACCGAAGTGGAATAAGAGGGAGCGGAGGAAGGAGGAGGGGCAGAAGAATAAGAAGAAGGTCGACGGGAGTCCACTCTTTGTTCTTGACGCTCCAACTCGTGGAGAAGGTCCTCCAAGTCATCCCCACTGCCGCCAGCAGCAGCAGAAGGAGCAGCAGAGTGGGGAGAAGAAGAGGAAAACGACGAAGAAGAAGCAGAATAGGAGGGAGCAACAGAAGTCTTGCCTTGAACGACGTTGTCCAGATTTGCTATCAAATCTTCCAGCTCGGAGGTGGAGAGGTTGGAGGCGTCGGCCTCGGCGGCGCCGGCCAGCGTGGCGTCATCCTCGGGCTCCGGCTCCAGCGCGCGCAGCAGGTCCTCCAAGCTCTCCGTGGAGGAATCTCTCCCCGCTCTTCGTCCTCTTCCGTAAGACATGATGATGGAGTGAGTGTTATTATTTGGATGGCCGAAGGAAAATGCGAATCGGATTGATTTTGTTTTTTTGTCGTTCTTTTCTTTCTTTTCTTTTTTTTTTTTCGATTTATTTATTTTTGCAGTTTATTTTTTTACTTTATTTAGGCTTTAGATTTAATTTAACCATTACAAATTTCAACAGCCCATACTCGACTGGTAGGACGTGTGTCCAGCGATCTTATAGGGATTTCTCGTGGAGAACGGTTTGGACAGATCTGTTGGAGATAGGTGGAAAATACCCTGGCAACGAAATGCATCGGTTCGACTCCCACACTAGTCCACTCCATTTTTAATAATTTAAATAATTAGAAAAAGAAAAACAAAAAGAATTATTATGTTTTGGGAAAGAGATAGTTCATGCACATCGGAATGGAGTGGCACTTGTTGAGCAGCTTCGAGAGGTACTCGCTGGAGCAGACCTCCCCGCCATCGTGGTGAATGGCGGCCACGATGCGCCCGCCCAGCTTCACGTGCACCTCCACGCAAAGCAAACTTTGGGAGATGGGGTGAAGCAAAGTTAGGTTGAGAGAAGTTGGGGCGTTTGTCGTTATCTCTATCATCGGTCTCGTGGGGTTAACGGCTGCAATGGGGGCGGTCGTTTCATCCTCTTCCTCTTTGTATTCCTCTTGTTGTTTGGTTGTTTGTACATCTATATTGTGGTGAGCTGTTTTTGCGCGTTTGTGGTGGATTGTTTGGTTGTCGCAAGAAGAGGAAAACGAAGTGTTACAACAACTTTGAAAGAGTTCGTTGAAGACCAGTTGTTGTCTAAGTAACTAAATAGTTTTGTGCAATTGAATGAGTATTCATCGTAATCAAAACAAAAAGAAAGAATAAGAAAGAAAATAAGAAGAAAACAAAGAAAAAGCAAGTGAAAGTGAAAGTGAAAGTGAGAGAAAGAGAAAGAGAAAGGAAATGGGAGAGGAAAGAAAAAAACATTAAGAGCAAGCACCAAGAAAAAGGGAAAGAAGAGCACGTTTTAAAAATAACAACACATACGTTAAGAACAGGTAAAATACTGGAAAGGCGATAGAAAGGAATGTGCTCTAAGATGAGGCCAGTTGTTCGACTGACATTAAATGTATACCGCATCAGCGTTCCTTCTCTGTCTCCATGCTGCTCATGAAAGCAAACGAGTTAATTGAAGACAGCAAAAGGGTAAGAAAGGATGAGACATGTAGTAACCAGAAAAGAAGGAGCAGTCTCTTCTTCTTCTTCTTCTTCTTCTTCAGATGCAGTTGGAAGTACCTGTGAGAGAGAGAGAGAGAGAGAGAGAGAGAGAGAGAGAAAGAGGGAGAGGGAGAGAACGAGAGAGAGAATGAGAGAAGCAAAGAGAACAACGAAGAGAAGAGAAGAGAATGACAAAGACAAGAGAACGACGAAGAGAAAACAAAGAAACAAAAAAGTAAACCAACATTTTGGCATAGAAGATTTTCCAGACAAGCAAAACGGCCTTTCGTGATGGTTTTGCTTTGTTCCTCTTGAGGTGTTGGCCTCAGTGTACCTATTTAAAAATTCTTAACTTTAACAAAACAAAGGAGAACAATTGAGAGCTAAAAGAAAACAACACTGTGGAATTAAAAAACTGACCAGTACTCGCAATGTCCAATATCCGCCGAAGCACAGACAAAGCAACAGGAACCGGTGGATGAAACGACATTTCGAAGTTGACCACCTCTTCTGTAGTGAAGCATTCTCTGCTATCCTGATAACGCTTCTCGGGGGCAACGATGATGTGCTTTCCGCTTCCTTCCTCATCTTCTGCCAACTGTGATACAAGAGGCAGAACAACTGGTGTTGCTCCTCGAATCAAACTAATAACAGCTTTGTGTGTGTCTAAAAGATGAACGCCTATCAAACAAAGGAACAAAAATTTAAGCAGCAAATAAGAAGAAAAGGAGAAATGAGAAAGCAGAAGGCACGAGTAAAGGAACCTGTTTTCTTTTCCTTTAGGAGAACGAGAGGAGAGGCATAGTAATGAAGACTGAGGCCCTTGCACTGATGTAAGGGAATGCCATGGCCATGTAATAGAACTTGTTCACGATCATTTAAGCGTGACCTAAAAATAAGATTTGTTAGGAGAAAAAAAATACAAAGAAGAAAAAGAACTGAAGGTGGTGTGAAGATGGAGAAGAAGATAAAAGAAAGGTACATTTCTTCAGAGTGGAGTTTTAATAGATCAGCTTCCAAAGCGCGGAGAGCCACGCGGAGAGGCACGTTGGGATAGCTCTGGAGCAGAGCATCCAAACGTTTGAGATTGCGTATCTGGTCTTCAAAGCTTTCCAACTTGCCTTGTCTTAAATTTGAGAGAGAGAGAGTGCGAGTTATGTTAGGATAGAGAAAAAAAACGAGTGAAAATAATGTACTGTAATAAAGTCGTGAGCTCTTCATTGACTTCTTCTTGTTGAATTGTCTCTCCTTCGGTCTCTTGCCCTTCATCAGCAGATGTATACGTCAAACTTGCTTTCATTACTGTCCCCGTTCGGGCAACTAATATCTAGTTTGAAGCAACATTCACGTTTAGTATGTTATGCAACAAAATAAGGCAGAAGAACAATGAACAGCAGAACTTACATCCAGCACAAAAGTTTTTGATGATATTGTAACGGTAACGCAATTGCTCTCTTCGGAAAGATCTCCTCCCATGTCTATCAAGTCCATGTCTTCTTCTTCATCTATTTTGTTCAGTCAAAAAAGAATGCAAAAAAAAAAAAGAAAAAAGAAGAGAGATTAAAAAGCAAAAAAAAGTGGAAAATAAAAGAGATGGGTGTGGGTACAAGAATAGAACTCCAGATGAAGCTTCTCAGCAATATTTCTCAACGATTGTACTAAGTGTTGTTGTTTCATAGCAGCTGCTCCTCCTTCTTTGTTGGCATGGATATTGGTGCTAGAAGACGAAGCTGAAGTGGATGAAGATGAAGTAGTAGAGTCACGAAGAGAAAGGTAATAGCCGCCTATAGTGCGACAATCTAACAGGGAGTCCTTCACCCAGTCCACCTGAGCATTGAGATTTGCCCTGTCCTGATGGTATGAAGAAGAATTTAGAAGAAGAAGAAGAAGAAGAAGAAGAAGAAGAAGAAGAAGAAGAAGAAGAAGAAGAAGAAGAAGAAGAAGAAGAAGAAGAAGAAGAATAATAAGAAGAAGAAGAAGAAGAAGAAGAAGAAGAACAAGAAGAAGAACAAGAACAAGAACAAGAACAAGAAGAAGAAGAAGAACAAGAAGAAGAACAAGAAGAAGAACAAGAACATAAACAAGAATGAGAATGACAAGGAACATGCAGAAACGAGCAAGTACTTTAAGGAGGTTTAGATAACGAGAAAGCGCGATCTTGTCCTGCGTGGCGCACAGAGTTTTGTAGTAGCCGAGCACCGAGGAGATGTGTTGTATGTGTTCCTCGAACGTTTGTCTCTCCTTCGCTATCCTCACACTGCCATATGGATGTACTTCAAAAAAAAGTAAGAGAGGAAGAAAGAGAGTGAGTGAAAGAGTGAGAGAGAGAGAGAGAGAGAGAGAGAGAAGAAGGAAAAATTGCAGAGTAGTGTGAAACAGAGAGAGCGGTTACGCTTGCCAGAGGCTTCTCCTCCATTGGTGAGCTCCAATTTTTCGCAGAGGCTGTTTATCTGTGTGCGTATGGCGTTGATGTCGTCCTGAATGAGTCTGGGCTTGGCGCCAGAGGCAGCCCCACCGTCGCCCGTTTGCATTTCTTCTTCTTGTCGCTTCCTTCCTTCCTTCCTTCGATCTTCGCTGGGTTTGAATGATGATTGGATGGATTATGATTGATCTTCCGTTAGGTCATATAGTACCAAATAAAGTAATAACATTGTCACCATTTATTAAATTTCGTTTAAATTAATACTTAAGTTTTAAATTATTATTTTTTTTTTAGCTTTTGTTTTTTTGTCAAACAAAGTAGCGGCGGACTACAGGGGTGTGTGTGGTGCCAGCGAGAGAAAGCAAGGTACGTGTGGGGCTGTGTGTGTGTGTGTTCGCTCTCTCTCTCTCTCTCTCTCTCTCTCTCTCTCTCTCTATTAGACTCCTTTGATTGGAGTGAAGCAAAAAAAAAAAGCATCTTGGATCAGGCGGTTTCTGTACGTTAACAAATAAAGTGACAAAGCCGCCCTTACAAAAAAAATTTTTTGTCGATGCAAAAGTGAAACAAATCACACACACTCCTTGAATATGATAGCAGCTTTGTTTTCAGTCATTTCACATGCGCAAAGCTGAGAACAAATGGGAGACAAACCTTTTATTTTTATTTATTTTTCACTCTTGGTGTTTTTCTTTTTTTTTTTGTACTTCTCTTTTTTTTTCTCACCCCCTTTTTTTCTCACCCTCGCCATCATCGCGCTGCAGATTTTTCGGTGCACCACCCTTATGTTGCCGCAATCGATCACACTTTGGCTAATCCAATACAATCAACATGTTTACTTTTTCACTCCATTTTTTTTTCTTCTTTAGCTCTACATTTTTCATCCCCTCAATCATCCCACATCCAAGAGCCGCCTGTGGCGGTGTCCTCGTTCTTCCTCTGGGTCCTGCTGCTCTCCGCCCGCTTGGTTGCCCGCCGCAACCGGGCCAACGCCTCCCGCTGCGCCTCCCACCGCACGCGAAACTTTTCCTTCCAGTTCTGCCCGTCGTCCACAACGTGGGGCGCCGCGGCGGCGAGCCTGCGGTGGCGCTCCGCCAGTTGGGAGCGGTGGGTGGTGGCGAGGCGGCTGGGGGAGTGCCCCGCCCCTCGGTAGCTTAGCCAGCTGTGCTCCTGCAGGCTGCCGAACTGGCGGACGAAGCGCTGCTTCCAGAGGAGGGAGTCCTCGGCGAAGAGCTTGAGGTCGTGGTTGAGGCGGCACATGACGGCCAGCTCGGCGGGTCCCATGAAGGAAAGCACGCAGAGCACCAGCTCGGCGGAGAGCTCTTGCCACAAACAAAACCCCTCTCCCTCTTCCTCTCCTCCTTGGGGAGGGGCCGGGGTGTAGCTTGCCTCCATCTCTCCCTCTCTCCTCGTCCTTCTCTCTTCTCTCTCTTTCGTTTTTTTTTTGCTTTGTCGACACTTATTTGGTTTATTATTTCGCCTAAAAATGTTTATGTATCCGCAGGGAGTCGAACCGACGAAAGTTAGTTTTTCGATCCAGGTCGACGCGAAACGAAGAGCGTCGACGGTAATCAATCCTTATTGATGAATTGCGTTACGCAAGG
This sequence comes from Balamuthia mandrillaris, assembly GCA_031835245.1. Taxonomy (NCBI): domain Eukaryota; phylum Discosea; order Longamoebia; family Balamuthiidae; genus Balamuthia; species Balamuthia mandrillaris. The sequence goes on along the minus strand of JAVKOQ010000370.1, from coordinate 24,577 downwards.
GAAAAGAAAAAGGGCAAGGAAAAAGAAGGTGCGAAGAGTATACCGAGAAGAAAGCCAAACAAATAACTAGAAGTTGGGACGAAAGTACAGAGTATACTCTGCACGCGCGCGCTCTCTCTCTTTCTCTCTCTCTCTCTCGAGGAAGAAGAGAGCTCAAACAATTTGCTTCCGCAATGAACTGCAACGGCAATAACGAAAGAGAACGGGCTCATAGCGATGAGGAACAACCGACGGAAGGAGAAGAAGAAAAAGAAGAAAAGAAGAAGAAAAATATAGAAATTAACACAACCGCCACCGCCACCACGAAACGGGTTCTGCTGGAACCGAACAAACGAGAGAGCACCTTCCAAGGCATCGGTTCCGCCAGAAACAGCTACCGACAGCTCAACCAAGTCAACCATCACATAACTCACAAAGAAAGCGAAGAAGAGGGAGGAGAAGGAAATGAGGAGGAGTCGAGAAAGACAAGGAAAAAGAAAAAGAAAAAACCAAAGAGCACCTCCTTCAAATCGACTTTCATCCAAATAACTTCAGCCTCTCCGCAACCCATCCCAAAGAAGCAGCAGCAGCAGCAGCCGTCCCAACAGTCCCATCGATGGCAAAGTTTCACCACCACAAACCTCCTTCCGAAAGCGGTGACGACGACGGCTCAGTCAGACGGTGAGGTGCTGAGCATTCGCCATTCCGCCTCGCCGATTCATCGAAAGAAGAAAAAGAAGAAGGAGAAGAACCACGCAGAAGACAAAGGAGAAGAAGAGGAGGAGGAAGGAGGAAGAAGAAAAGAGGAATGGGTGCGGCCGGTTTGGCATAAAAGCACAACCGCCACGGTGACCACGCCACAACAACAAATACAAAGGATCGGCTTTGTGAGAGAAAATGGAATGCTCGAAAAGAAACAACAACAGCAGCGAAATGAAAGAGAAGCGAAAGAGGAGAAGGAAGAGCAAGAAGAGGAAGACGTGAAAGAGCTGAAAGAAGTGAAAGGAGAGGAAGATGAGAAACAGAACAAGGCGGAAGAAGAAAGAGGGACGAGGCAAGAAGAACATAAGCGAGAAGATGAGAATGGTAACGAAGAAGCGAGAGACAAAGGAGGGAGCGAAGAGGCGAGCGAAAAAGAAGGAACGAAGAAGAGGTGGAGCAAAGAGAGAGCTGCCACCGTCGGAGCGAACAACGAAAACGAACTTCACCTCCGCATCGAAGAGGCACATCCACGCAAGGCTGTGTCCGACATTCTTCCTTTCTCTCCTCGAACGCCTCCGCATCATGACAACGAAGAAGGAAGAGAACAAGCAGACAGAGAAGCAGAGGGAGAGGAAGAGGAAGAAGAAAACGAAGACCTGAAAGAGATAACCGTTTTGTTGCGGCGAAGAAGCGCGGAAGAGAGACGAAGGAGGATTGAGGAAGAGGTCAGAAAGATCAAGATGGAGTTGAAGCAGAGGGAAAAGGAGAGAAGGGAGAGAAAACAGTTCGAGCGGGAGATGGAGAAGCGGTCGTCGCTCGCGAGAGTCGATGTGCGAATGATGGTCGGCCAGCACGTCGAAATGATCGCTCGAAGCAGCGAAAGAATAGACATTTCCGTTCGACGAAAGAAGAAAGAAGAAGCAAAACAACACGAAGCAGAAGAAGAAGTAAAAGTAGAAGAAGAAGAAGAAGAAGATATGAGCAAACAAGAAACAAAACAAGAAGAAGCAGCAGAAGAAACAACAGAAACAGAAACAATAGAGCACAACAAAGAAGGAGAAAGAGAAGAAAAGGATGACGATGACGAGGAAGATGAACAAGAAGAAGAGGAGGATGAAAGAAGACAAAGAGCAAAAACGATGGTTGCCAAGAAAGAAAGAGGAACGAGCTCGCCGTTGGAAGCCAAGCTGTGGAGAAGAAGCACTGCCCGAGAAAGAAAGTTGGAGCGCATCGACTCGTTTGCCCACATTCTTCACTTTCTCAGCACTGACCGCCTTCCAATCCTATGCGGAGATAATGAAAGCGAAAGCGAAAGAGAACGAGCAGCAGAACAGGCGGAGGCAAAAGCAAGAGAAGAAGCATCTGCCTCTTCGGCCAGCTTCTCGGCACAACAGCAGCAGAAGCAACAGCAAAAGCACAAGAAGAAAAAAGCGAAGGCAAGAAGAGAGAAAGAGGAGTTGAAGGACGCAGAACACGATATAGCCGAAAGAAGCGAAGAGGTTACAAAGGAGACGCCAGCGGTCTGTATCACGAAAGCTGAAGAAGCAGAACAACAAGAGAAGAAAGCAGAGCGAGCAGGAGCGGAAGAAGAGGAGGATGAAAGCGAAACCTACTCCTATTCCGACAGCAGCAACGGCAACAGTACCAGCAGCTCACGCATAAACGACAACACCGGTGGCTCTTCTCGCTTTTCTTCTTTTTCTTCCTATTCTTTCAACAACAACTCCTCTTTAGAAGAGGAGGAAAAAGAGGATGACGACGAGCTAATGGTCCACGAAGGCGTCGAACGGCTCTTCGAAGGCTTCACTCTCTCCTCCGCCGAACTTCAGCGCATCCAAAGAAAGCTGCACACCAAAGAAGGCAGAAGGCTGTTCACCTCTTCGCTGCAAGTGCAGCGCACCAAAGCGAGAAAAGAGCTGCGCAGCGAATGCTTCTACCAGATGGAGGCGCTAATGGAGGCCGCCCTGGTGGCCGCCGAGCAAGCCGCTGACTACAGGACCGCCAAACATGTCATGCATCTCTCCACCACTTTCTATCGAACGGGTACCCGTTTCTTGTTCTTCTTGTTCTTCTTCTTGCCTCCTCTTATGTTGCTGTTGGAAAAAAAAAATACAGTTGGTACAGGCTGGTCCTCGGACGAGATGCAGGAGTACCTGCAGAGCGCCTTGTGTTTGTCGCGGCGGGTGACCATTTGCAGGGAGTTGATCTTTTGGCAGGAGATATACTATGGTTTCTATCTTCGTTTCTTCTTCTTTTGTCTCCTTCCCCTCCTCCTTCTTGTTCTTGTTCTTGTTGTCTTATGTTCTTCTTGTTCTTGTTCTTCTGCTTCTTCTTCGTTCTTGCTCTTCTTGTTCTTGTTCTTGTTCTTGTTCTTCTTCTTCTTCTTCTTCTTCTTCTTCTTCTTGTTGTTGTCTTATGTTGTCTTATGTTGTTCTTCTTGTTCTTGTTCTTGTTCTTGTTCTTGTTCTTGTTCTTGTTCTTGTGCTTGTTCTTGTTCTTGTTCTTGTTGTTGTTCTTGTTCTTGTTCTTGTTCTTGTTCTTCTTGTTCTTCTTGTTCTTGTTCTTGTTCTTCTTGTTGTTCTTCTTGTTCTTGTTCTTGTTCTTGTTCTTGTTCTTGTTCTTCTTCTTCTTGTTCTTCTTCTTGTTCTTCTTCTTGTTCTTCTTCTTGTTCTTCTTCTTCTTGTTCTTCTTCTTCTTCTTCTTCTTCTTCTTCTTCTTCTTCTTCTGCATTCGTCTTCGTTCTAATACTATGTTTATTGCAGACTCTATTCAAGAAGAACGACTTCAGCTTTTGGAAACAATGAACCATAAGGCATGGCAAGAACAGACTCAAGCCGAACGAGAAGACCTGATAGCATGGGAACGAAACTTTCTCTTTGGCCAATTGGGAAGTTATTGTATGTTCTCTTCTCTCTCTCTCTCTCTCTCTCTCTCTCTCTCTCTCTCTTCTTATCATTTTCAAACTCAACTCATGTTTCGCTATACTTTAAAACAATTAAGCAACTCTTATGTTGAACTTTGGAGTGCCCTTTAAAGACGTGATTGGTTTTGTGGAGCACCAATGCGACGTCAACGAGTTGACTTCCTCTCACCGACTTTCTTTGACGGTACTGGTCCTTCTTTTGTTCTTGTTCTTGTTGTTGTTGTCTTATGTTGTCTTATGTTGTTGTTGTTGTCTTATGTTGTTGTCTTATGTTGTTGTCTTATGTTGTTGTCTTATGTTGTTGTCTTATGTTGTTGTCTTATGTTGTTGTCTTATGTTGTTGTTGTTGTTGTGTTGTTGTTGTTGTTGTTGTTGTTGTTGTTGTTGTTGTTGTTGTTGTTGTTGTTGTTGTTGTTGTTGTTGTTGTTGTTGTTGTTGTTGTTGTTGTTGTTCTTGTTCTTGTTCTCGTTCTTCTTCTTCTTGTTCTTCTTCTCCTGCTAACTTTCATCCTTGTGTGAATAGGATCATTTGATATCCTCCAAAACGATGTTAGAAAAAGAAAAGGAGGAGCGAGAAAAGAAACTTACCAAAGAGGCTTGGCTTAAGCAAAGAAAAGAGGTTTCTCCCTCTTAGCGTCTTTCTTCTTTGTGTCTCCTTTCTTCTCATCTTTTTTTTTAAAAAAAAAAAACATATTTATAGGAATGGGCTCAAAAACAAGCGCAGCGTTACAGAAGAACGGTGGAAACCAAGGTGGAAGATCCCTCGGTAATGGAACTAGCCGGTCGGTCCTCCCTGTTGCCAATGCCCTCACGCGCTACCTCCTCTCCAGGACCTCTTCGTCGTAACCAACAACTCACCAAAAGTGCTAAAATTCCTTCTTCTTCTCCATCTCCTGCTTCTTCCAAAGAACACTGGAAGGAGAAACGAGCCCTCTCCAAAAGTCCTAGAAAGAAGAGCCCTCCGTTCATCCCTCGACTCGCCGGCAAGACCTCTCGTGAGAAAAAGAGAGATCGTCATTCTCCTCTTTCCCTCAGCACGCCGGATATCTCTCCTTCCTCCTCTTGTTCTTCTTCGCACGAGGATCTGCTTTCCTCCTCCTCCTATTCTTCTTCTTCTTCTTCTTCGGAAAACGAAAGAGACTCCACGGTGGCAACCATGTTGGACCAACAACGCATGAGCGTGGAACGAAAGAGATGCCTCATCTCCATCATCCAAAACCTCGAAAGAAAGAGAATGTTGCCGCACCTCTTCTCCTTCCTCTACTTTGGATGGATGGGAGGCCGTTTGCGAGCGTCCATCATTCTTCCCATCGCAGACAAGGCAGGTGCTCTCCTTAAGATCCACAACAACGACAGACATCACCGCCACTTTTCCGCTTCCTCCTCTCCCTCCTCCTCTTCTTTGTCAAGGAGCAAAGCAAGTTGGAGGGAGAGAACGTTTGCCTTGAAGGACAACTTTTTGATGTACTTTGAGAAAGATGGGCAGCAAGTGGCACGCATCTTCAAGCTGAACGTGAAGTGGGCCGTTCGGGTTCGTTGCGGCTATGTCGAACGGAAGACTCATCGTTTTGTCGAGGAAGAAGAAGAAGAAGGCGAAGGAGCAGCCGCGGACCACCCACAAAAAGAAACAACAGAACAGCAAACAAAGAATTCAGAAGATAATGACAGAAGAGCGGAAGGCGAAGAAGAAAAGGAACAGCGGTATTGCATTCAGGTGTGGATCGATGAGGATGGACAAGTGCCGATGATACTCGCCGCCAAAACGGCCAAAGAACAGAGGAAGTGGTACTCGGCGTTGCGGAAGATGACCCACTGGACGCTCAATCCAGCCATCGTCATCTTTGCTGACGATGACACGGAGAGCAGCTCTTCTTCTCCTTCTCCTTCCTCCTCCTCCGTTTCTTTTTCGTTTGCTTCCAGGCAACAAAGAAAAGAAGAAGAAGACAGAAAGCGGTTTAGCGGTGGCGACTTCGTGCGAACAGGAACATATTCTTCCCATTCGATGGGCCGTCGGCAACCTCAAGAAGAACCAAAGGAAGAAAACATATCTCTTCTTTAATGTTTTGAGTATAATAAAAACACAATTTTGCTTCCTCTGTTCTATGTTGCAAGCTGTTCTCGTTCTCGTTCTCGTTCAAGTTCGAGCTCTTGTTCTTCTCTTTCTTGACGTAGCCTCCGTTCTTTCGCTCTTCTGTTCTGAAACCAGACCTGGACACGATTCAAGGAGAGCCCCGTCTCCGTCGCCAATCGTAGTTTACACTGCCTTGATGGAACGTTATTCTCTTCGAACGCCTTCTCGAGGATTGCCAGTTGCACCGCATCCGTGTTGATACGCTGTCTCTTTCTTCGCTCCTCGCCAGCGGAGACGAAAGACTGAGGATCCAGGTGATGCTCGTGAAAGAGGAGCTTTGGTCTTGCCTCTTCCACCGTTTTGTTGTTCCGTTTGGAGGAGTGCTGTTTCTTTCTTTTGCGTTCTACCTTTGCTTGTTTGTGGCCCATCGGCTCGTTGTTGTATATTACAGTGGCACAAGAAAAGTCTGAAGACGTTCGAGCCTCTTCTAGACCTTGTTGATAGCCTAATACACGAGCTTCATGAAACACTTGATCGTAAGTACGGTAAGGCGGTTGAAGTTTTCGTTGAGAAGAAGAAGATGGATAGAGCATTTCTTCTTGGGAAGAAGAAAAGCTTGTCCTTTGATCTCTTTCTACTGCTGTAGAATCTTCTTCTCCGGCTTCCAAGTCATCTCCTTCATCCTGCTCGATTCTTCTCATCAACATATTCAGTCGGTATCTTCCATCTTCTGTGTCCTCTTCAAAAGAAGAAAGTCGCGTTAGCTCCTCTTTTGCACTTCTTTGTGGATGATAACGGTGTTGTTGATGCCGTCGCCGGTCGAGAAGATAAGAAGGGCCATGAGGTTCTCCTGGAACCCCACTGCCGTCCACCGCCACAACTCGTACTCTCGAAGGGGCCGAAGAAGCAGAAAGGAGGGGAGAAGGGCAAGGAGAGGACGAGGAAAGCGGAGGCGGATGAGGCATCATAGGAGGTAGAACGTTATCTACTTCGGAGGCAAAGAAATTGGACGGGGGAGAGGTTTCGAATAAAGAATGTGAACGATGGCTTCGTGAGGTTGCTGCGCTTGGGTGCAGATCAGAGTGTCTATAATGTCGACGAGTGGAAGACGAGTTGAGGTATTGATCTGCAAAGTTGTAGTTGTTCTCCATTTCATGATTGTTGTGGTCCTTATTGTTGGAATGCCAGTCCGTGGCATCTGGTTCGCGCCTCCACCTGTGGTCATGCTGCCAGCCATCCGACATGCTTCTGGTGGGTCTTGTTTGGAATTCTGTTGGAGAGGGTGCATTCAGGGAGAATGGAAAGGGAGAAGAAGAAGAAGAGATGGAGGTCGCAGTGGTTATGGTTGTTGCAGTCCCCATTTCATTGCCCAGAAGAAACCGTGACGGGATGGAAGAGGAAGAGGAAGAAAAAGATGTGCTAGGGGAGGGGGAATGGAACCGAGGATATTCCTCCTGGAGAAAAAGGCTTCGTGGACCGGGGAGAAGTCTTCTTTGTTGTCGTTGAGGATGTTGTTGCTGTTGAGCACGTCGACGATGGCGGTGAAAGTCAGAATGATGGGTCGGTTGAAAACGTTGTTGCTGTGGTTGTTGTTCTTCGGAGGTCGAAGGCACAAAAGAAGCAGCAGTAGGGGTTGGAGGATATCGAGTTCTGTTGTAATAGGATGAAGGAGGAGGAGAGGTTTTGGTTGTGATTGCAGGCTGAAGAGTGGCTTCATGCCCAGCAGGGGTTGGAGGAGGAGAAAGCAGGGGTTTGTGCAGGAGAAGAGGGGCCGAAAGGGGCAGAGAAGAAGGAGGAGCCAGAGAGACCGGCACCTCCAACGTGGGCAGCGGAGCTGAGACGGGTGGTTGGTCCATTCCTTCCACCCAATTCTAACCAAAACAAAAAACAAAAAACCACCAAACAAAAAACAAAAAAAACAAAAAGAGAAAGAAAGAGAGACCAACGGGCAGATAAATAAAGGCAAAGGTGGTTTGACGGTGTGGCCCAGAAAATAAAAAAACAAAAACTAAACAAAACTGACAAAACCGACGCACAAAAAAACAAAAAAACCAAAACTATAAAGACAAACTGCAAACAAAAACCGACCTAATAATACAAAAAAGGTTTGGCTGCCGTTCATTCAACCAAATGAGCTGCCGGTTATTGGTCGTTTCATATAAGCACGCGATGTGCTGATCGTTCTGAACAGAGGTGCAGGTCTCCCTCTTTCTTGTTTTGTCTGTCTTTCCTGTTCCCTCTTCTGCTTCTTCTTTTTTACAACAGCAAAATCGGGTGTTCGGTAGAATGGCAGGCTTTATGCGCGCACTCGCTTTCTTTCTTTGCTGTTCTGGTTGTTGTGGGGAGTTGTTTCCTTTTCGTCAGCGGTGCACGATGAAGCTTTCTTTGTTTCCTCTCTCCTTGCCTCCCTCGGACTTTTGGGGTGGACATAAATTGGACATAATATGGAGATAAAAAAAAACAAAAAAGCAATAACAATAAAATGGCGTTGTGCACTGTTTGAAACAAGACCGCGTAACCGATTCAACAAAAAAAAAATAAATAGATAAATAAATAAAAACCCCGCAAAAGTGCGCACGACCTTTCACGTCCTCCGCAGCGATACCGATTGATTGGCGGATGCTTTTATGGAGAGTCCTGCAAAGGCAACGCAGAGCGGTGCGTTCGTTCCCGCACATGCGCGATTAGGGTTGAAGACCTTAAAATTATCTTTATTAGGAGGATCGTATCTGTTCGCTATTTCCTTTTTTTGACGGACTTACTATTCTAAGACGGATCTAAATTTCGGAGAGATATCCTTGACTTAATTAAGGTTATAAATTTAGATTTTAATAAATTTAATCGTAAACTTTATCATTTTTGGAAAAATGAAATGTACTTAATTTCCTTATTTAGCTAATTTACCCTATACAAGATCGAAACGATAAGAAGAAAAAATGTCCATCGGCTCCCCTAGAGGGGCTCGCGCGGCAGCGCGTTGGCGTCTGTCTTTCGGCATTACCACGGGATGCGCTGCTTGTTCTTGAAGAAGCCGCCGTTGCCGAGGTCCTCGTTGGTGGTGGCGAGCCAAAGGATGGTCTCCGCCCCTTGCTCCGGCGTTTTGGGCGCCCTGGCGGTGCCCAGGTCGGTGGCCACCCAACCCGGACACATGCTGTGCACCTGAATGTTGAATTCCTGCAGCTCGGCTGCCATGATGCGCGTCAGCCCGTTCAGGGCCACTTTGGAGAGGCGATAGGAGACGTTCTTGCCGTTCATGGATGAGAGCTGGCCCAATGTACTTATTTTTATAAAAAAAATGTGTTAGCCCCAGAACAAGAAACAGAAGAAGAAGCAGGAGGAGGAAGAAGAACAGCAACGACGACAACGGATGAATACCTTGACACATTGATAATACGGCCGGAGCGTTGCTGCTTCATCAAAGGAACGATAGCCTGGCTCAACAAAAGCGGCCCATATGCTTGTTTAATATGGATAGTTGAATGCGCATCAAGTTACTAAATGTGAGAATGAAAATGAAATAGCTGAAGAGAAAGAAGGTGAGAAGAGTTTGGTCGGTCGTACTATTCGTTCTCATGACTTTATCGATGGTCTCGATGTCGATGTCAAGGAAGCTCTTTCCAGGATACTCGGTCATGATGCCGGCATTGTTGACGAGCACGTCACAGCGGCCGTAGCGCTCCTCCAACCACGAGGCAAAGCTTTTGACGCTCGCTTGGTCCGTTACGTCCAAAGGACAGTGAGCCACATCCAAGCCTTCTGCTTTCAACTTTATTGGGTTAGAAATGGGACGAAGAATGAATGTAGAAGAATCACGAAGAAGAAGAAGAAGAAGAAGAAGAAGAAGAACAAGAAGAAGAAGAAGAAGAAGAACAAGAAGAAGAAGAAGAAGAACAAGAAGAAGAAGAAGAAGAACAAGAAGAAGAACAAGAACAAGAACAAGAACAAGAACAAGAACAAGAAGAAGAACAAGAACAAGAACAAGAACAAGAACAAGAACAAGAACAAGAACAAGAACAACATAAGACAACAACAACAACAAGAACAAGAACAACATAAGACAACAACAACAACAACAACATAAGACAACAACAACAACAACAACAACAACGAAGAACAAGCACAAGAATGAGTACCACAACAACCACAAAACAACCAGAAGAAAATCCCTCTTTTTGCAAAACAAGCGAACCTGCTGTTCCGCTTGCTGTCCACGAGCAGCGTCACGCGCGCCTAGCACCACACGAAAGCCTTGCTGTGCTAACCCCTTTCATTCCTTGCCGTTACTCTCATGAAAAACAACAACAACAACAACAACAAAAGAAGAACAAAGTGGAGTGAGTAGCACACCTTGCAAGCAGCAAAGCCGATGCCTTTGTTGCCACCTGTTGTTTTTTTGTTTTGTTCAGATCATCAAATCAAACAAAGATCACACTACACTTCTCACTGAGAAACACCAACAACAACAACCTACCAGAGACAGCAGCCACCAAAGAAGAGCGTGTCACTTGTTGCATTGATCCCTTCCCTCCTTGCTTTCTCGTTCGGTTCTCAAAGAGGAGAGAGGAGAGCACGGCCAAAAGAGAAGGGATTAGACAAGAGATTAGATAAGAGAACACAGTGGGCATATATGACACTGGAGAGGGGAGTGGAGAGGAGCAAGGACAGGAGATTCTGGGTGAGACAGGTCAAGAGCGAGGACAGGAGCCATTTAGCAGATTGGAAGCGATGGAGAGGCACGAAGGCGGTCATTTGGTGTCCAATTTTCAGTGTGGCCGTCGCGAGAAAAAAGGGAAGGGAAGGAGCCCACCATGGCGCAAATCGCAGCAAGGGGAGAGAAAGAAAGAGAGAAAGAGAGAAGTATTTTCGTAAAGGGAAACGTTTGTAGGTCCCTCCCAAAGGTTTAGCTTCAGCTTCTTCTCTTTTTTTTTCCTTCCTCTTGTTCTTCTTTCAACCCTTTTTTTTTTCCTTATCTTTTTTGTTTTATTTTCATTTATTTTAATAACTTTTTTCTTTTTTCTTTTTTCGTTTTATTGCTTTTTTATTATAGCAAAACAACAGTTTACGAATGGAGAGTGCAGCTCTTCCTGCTTCCTCGTCAGGGGCCAAGGAGAGAGCTCGCACGCGCTTGCTGAGCTACTACCACCAGCTCTTTCCAGAGCTGATCGAGCCGCCCCAGGCGGACGCCGAGAACAACCACCGCTTCTTCTGCTGCTACCGCGAGGGAGAAGGAGGAGGGGTGCTGAGCCCTTCGGCCGCCTCGAGCAAAGAGGAGAGGAGGCAGAGGGAGGAGGCCTTCAGGCTGAAAGCGGAGGAGCTGCAGAGCGGATGGGACTCTCAACCTGAGGTATGGTTTTAAGTTTCAGATTATTAAAGATTTTTTGGTGTTTATTTATTTATTTTTTTATTGCTCGTTTTGTATTTTTTTATGATTTGCATTTTTTCTTTTTCTATTGTTTAACCGTTTAATATTTTTTGTTAAACGGTTTTTATTTTTGTTTGTTTATTTAAGTTTTTTATTTTTATTTTTATATTTTTGTTATTTTTATTTATTTTTAAATTATTTTGTTTCTATTTTTAAATTATTATTTTATTTTTCTTTGTTTTTTCTTTATTTTTTTTTCTTTGTTTTTTCTTTTCTTTTCTTTTTATTTTTTTTATTTTTTATTAAGAAAATAAAAACAAATATCAAATGCTAATTTTTTTAAAAAAAATAGGAATTTGACTACGAGTTGGAAGTGGAGGGAGAGCTTCCCGCAGAGCTTCGCGGCACCCTCTATCGCAACGGGCCGGGCCTGCTGGAGGTCTACGGCACGCCTTTGGTCCACCCCATCGACGCTGATGGCATGGTTCGTTTTTTTTTTTGTCCTCTCTTTGCTCTCCTGTCTTTTTCGTTTTTTTTTTGTCGCTTCTCTCTTGTATCATCATCATTCACTCTTCATTCTTCATTCTTCATTCTTCATTCTTCATTCTGCACTTCTCTGTTCTATCTTCCTCCTTGTTTCCTCATTCAGCACCCATCTCATTCTTCATTCGCGTTCCTTTCAGCTGCTTCTCTTCTAACCATGCTTGCTTACTTGGATAGATCTGCGCACTGCGTTTCGATGGCAAAGGGCACGTCCACTTTCGCTCCCGCTTCGTCCAAACCTCCGCCTTTCTCCTAGAACAAAAACACAAACGCTGCCTCTTCCACGGCATGATGGGCACCAAACCTCCTCCTTCTCCTGCCACGTCTGGAGGTCAAAAGAAGATACGATACAAGAATCCGGCAAACACAAACGTTTACTTTTGGGGAGGAAAGCTGCTGGCTTGTTGGGAGAGCGGACTGCCTTATCGTCTTCATCCAGAGACGCTTGAGACAATCGGGAAGGAGACATTGAGCGGAGCTTTGGATGAGGCTCGTTGTTTGGCTGCCCACTTTCGTGTGGACAGGAAGAGGGACCTCTTGGTTAGCTTCAGCCTGCAGATGGATCCTAAAATGGCAGGCAAGAGCACTGTCTACTTGCATGAATTTGATAGGGAGTGGAACCTGGTGCAGCAGCAAGCGCATCAGTTCGATCACTTTTATTATTGTACGTCCCCTTTCTGTTTCGCTTCCTCCTCTTTCTCTTTCTCTTTCTCTTTCTTCTCCGCTTCTCTACTATACTTATATATACTTCATTACACACAAAAAAAGGTCATGACTTGCTTCTTACGGAGAACTACTACATTCTGCACCAAACGCCATTCTACCAGCTGAGCAAAGCCAACACCGTCAAGCTCTACCTCGGCCTCAGCTCCCCTGGCGATTTGGTCCATTGGTACCCTTCCATGCCTTCCTGCATGATCCTGGTACCTCGCCGGCCCTCTGCTCAACAACTCGCTCGACCCGACAAAGGCATTCGCTTCTTCGACACCGAACCTTGCATAATCTATCATCATCTCAACGCTTTTGAACATCCTCCTTCTCCTTCATCTCCTCACAGAAAACAGATCTCCTTTGCAAGCTGTTGTGGCGGCACGAAGTTCAACATGAAGTGGGACCACAAGTACTGGCTCTCCAACTCGAGCGTTGCTCCCAGCAGGGTCTACAATTACCTCATCGACTTTGATGAAGCCGGTGTTGAGGGATCAATCCAACGATGGCAGAGCGATCCATCCAGTTGCGAGTTCCCAACGGTCCATCCGGGCCTCAACGGCGAGCCCTTCCGCTTCGCCTACTTGATGGCCGCTGATGCTCCTCATCCCAACATTCCCTATCAAGAGCTCGTCAAGTTTGATCGTTTTCACGTATCTTCTCCTTCTCCTTCTTCTTCGTCTCCTTCGTCTTCTGCTTCTTCAAGGAGGCAAGTGTGGAGCGCAAGAGAAGAGTTTGGATTGTTGGGCGAGCCGGTGTTTGTGCCGAGGAGAGAGGTTCCTGCGGATGCTGTTTTGGGAGAGGAGGACTATGAGCAGTTGGAGGACGACGGCTGGGTCATCACCCAGCTGTTCAACTGCAGGGAGCACTCCACTCAGTTTGTGGTGTTGGATGCCAAAAATATTGAGGTAAGTTTTTTCACTCTTTTCTTTTTTTTTCTTCTCTTCTTTCTTTTCCTTCCTTCTTCCTCTTGCTTCTTTTTTCTAACTCGTTTTTTGTGCCAAGGCGGGACCAATTGCTCGCATCAAGTTGAAGCATCACACGCCATACGGCTTCCACGGCACGTTCTCTCATGAAGTCTTCTAAACTCTTTTTCTTCATTGTTGAGGGAGGAAAAAAAACCGTTGTTTGTTCGAAACAAAAAAGAAGTGGGTTGTGGTTTTTTTTTCAGAGCTGTTTGAGATGGAGCGCCTTGGGTTGAGTGAATGTCCGAATGCCTTCCACGGAGAGAGTGAGACCCAGTCCAGAGAAGTTGCGACCTGGGTTTTTTAAGAAGAGAGAACCAAAGAGAGTGAGCGGATATGATGAAAAAGAAGAACGAGAAAAAGACAGAGAGATCACTTACCAGACCAAGGAAGGTGAGGAGAAACCCTGTCGCAGCAGTTCCAGTAAGCAGTGCCTACGTTCAAGCGGCTCAAAAGGGTCAAAGCGCGCTCCTTGTCTTTGGTGAAAACAGAGGCGGTGAGGCCGTACTTGGTGTCGTTCATCAACAGCAACGCTTCCTCGTCCGAAGATACCTTTTGAATCCCTGTTTTCGTGTGATTGTATAGCGATGAGTTAAAAAAATCCAAAAAAAAACATAAAAGAAAGGAAGAAAGCACAAACCAATAATAGGTCCAAAGGACTCTTCCTTCATGACGTCCATGGAAGAGTTAACCTCCGTCAAGACGGTCGGCTGGAAAAAGTATCCCTTGGCAAACTCACTCGTGGAATAGCGCTTTCCACCGAGCAAGAGCTTGGCTCCTTTACTCACCGCGTCCTGAACTTGTTTCTCCAAAAAGTCGAGTTGCTTCTTTTGAACGACGGGGCCGATGTAGACTTTGTCTTCGAAGGGACCGCCGACGTGGCGGGAGAAGCCTTTGACTTCTTCAACAAAGTGCTGGAGGAAGGGCTCGTAGATGGACTCGTGCACATAGATGCGCTCGACAGAGCAACAGCTCTGGCCGGTGTTGTAGAAGGCACCGTCGGCCAAAACAGCGGCAGCATTTTCTGATGGGAAAGAAACGATGAGTAAACATTTCGGAAATGTTAGGTGAGAAAGGCGAGGGAATAAAGTACTGATGTCAACGTCAGGGAGAACATAAGCGGGATCTTTGCCACCCAACTCCAATTGCACTTTGATGGCACGAGAGGCTACCGCTTGGTTTATCTACCGTAAACAATTCATCAGCGAATAATCTTGAGAGCAGGAGAGAGAGAGAGAGAGAGAGAGAGAGACCAACCTTAAGACCAGTAGACACAGATCCGGTGAAGAAAACACCGTCGATGGGCTGTTGAAGGATGGCCTCACCAACCTTACCATCACCGTAGACTGGGGCGAAAAGCTCTTTGGGCACACCACTCTCGTGAAGTAGGTCCGTCATGAACTTGCCAGTGCGCTGATTTCGTCCACAGAGAGCCGCTCCGTTAAATGATGAAGGAGAAAGGAAAGAGGAAAAGAGAAGAAACCAATGACAGAGAGACCGAAGAGAAGAGAAGAAAAGAAAAGCAGAGCAAAGAAAGAAAAGATAATGAAAGAGAAAGAGAAAGAAGCTACCAAGGCAAATTCGGAAGGTTTGTAAAGGACGGCATTACCAGTGAGAAGAGCTGGAATGAAGGCGTTGGTGCCAACGAACCAAGGATAGTTCCATGCTGAGATGTTGGCCACCACTCCCAAAGGCTCTGGTCTAATGATTTCAGTCATCTGGTTAACCAGTTGTGTACATGTGTTTAGCGAAAACCAGAGAGAAATAATGCAGTTAAAGAGGAGAGGAGAGAGCACGAGAGAACAAAACCTGGCCATCTTTATGGACAACGTCATCTTTCATCACTTGGTCGATGTTGTCAAGGAAGAAGCGAACTCGGCCCAAAGTGGAACTGACCTCTCCTTGAGCCTGCGACAACGGCTTGCCCATGTCCAAACTCAAATTCTTGGCCGCTTCATCGACTATCTCTTTCTTCTGGAGAGCAGCATAAAACCTTTTTATTTGTATTTCAAACAGAAGAAGCAGGGAGCAAAGAAGAAAGAAGAACAAAGAAAGAAGAACAAAGAACAAAGAAGAAGAAAGCAGTACGATTTAAAAAAACATGGAAGGAAGTTTGTGAGTGAGAAAGAGGGATAAACAAAAAAGAGGAAGCGTTACAGCAACAAACACGAAAAATAAGAGAGAGAGAGAGAGAGAGAGAGAGAAGCTCTTGTGCAACGCAACGATGACTTACTTTTGAATGGCAGCTTTTCTCCCCTCGAGGTTAGAGCGAGCGGCCCACCCGCCCAGCTCCGACTGGGCCAGCTTAGCCTTTTGGAACTTCTCCTTGATGGAGACGGCGTCATCGTGCGGCTCCGAGAAAACGACCCTCTCCTCCGTGGCCGGATTGGTCAGCGTGATGGAGCTTCGTCTGGTCGAGGGAGTGAGAAAAAAAAAAAATCAAAAGTGAATCAGCAAAAAGTATTTTGATGAGCGAAAAAAATCGAAAAAAAATAGGAATTCAAAAAAACAAAAGACGGACCCGCTTTGCACAAAAGCAGACGAAGAGAAAGTGCGCAGAGGGGAGGAGGAGGGCAAGAAGAAGCCAAAGCGAGGAACAGAAGAGGAAGAACGACAAAGGCCCACCGAGCGCTGCATCTTCTCTTATTTTTTTTTAAAGCAACTTTTTTCTTTCTTTTTCTTCTAAATGACCTTAAATTTAAGGGGGTACTAAAATGCGGTTTGGTAAGGTGGGAAATAAATCTTGAACCGAATTGAATGAAATTAATCCGTGTCGAAGCCCCATGGTGTAGTTGGTAACATGCGAGGTTCTGGTTCTCGCGCCCTCAGTTCGATTCTGGGTGGGGCTGCATCTCTTTTTGATTTTTTGTTGCCCAGACTTTGGGACGACGTGAGGAAAATCAATCGTGACGACGTGAATTTTGTCGACAAATATTGAGTATGCGTATCCCACGACCTAGCCAAGCAAACTCCCCCACGCATTGTTTTGCTGGAAAAGAAAAACAAAAAAAAAAGGCCAACAAAAAAAAAAGTAGTGGAGAACTAGTAAGCCCACAAAAAAAAAAGTAGCAGGACAAAAAACACACACACGATGAGTCGATCTTCCACCAGCGCGGGTTATGACCGCCACATCACCATCTTCTCTCCTGAGGGCAAGCTCTACCAAGTTGGTATGAATCGAAGAATTCAATGATTATTTGTTTTCTCCCTCTCTCTTCGCTCTCTCTCTCTCTCTCTCTCTCTCTCTCTCTCATTGTTTTTTTTCTGATTGTTGGTCGGGTGGGTAATAGAGTATGCGTTTAAGGCCATCAAGTCAAGCAACCTCACTTCCATTGGCGTTCGAGGCGCTGACAGCTGTGCCGTCATCACACAGAAAAAGATTCCCGTTCGTTGTTCTCACGCTTCTGCTCTCTCTCTCTCTCTCTCTCTCTCTCTCTCTCTTGCTTCTTTTTGTCTTCTTTACTTTATGATGGTTTGGTGAGTTTAAACTCACTCTACGTTTGGTTCTTGTGCTACAGGACAAGCTGATCGATCCCAGCTCTGTCTCCCATCTCTTCAGAATCACTGACAAGATTGGGTGTGTTATGACTGGAATGCTGCGTTCGTATCTCCCCTATTCTTTCCCTCTGCTTCCTTCTTCTCATCTTCTCTTCACGTTTCTGCTCGCCTCGTTCTCTTCTCCTCTCTTGTCCTTTCTTCTCCATCTATTTCGTTTCACCTCTTTGCTTCCACTTATTCTCATTCTTCACCGGATTCCTTTTAGCGGATGCTCGTGCGCAAGTGCAGCGCGCACGAATGGAGGCGGCAGAGTTTGAATACAAATACGGTTACGATATGCCCGTCTCCACTTTGGCCAAGCGCATGGCTGACATTGCCCAAGTTTTCACACAACACGCTTACATGCGTCCTCTTGGCGTTGGTATGTTCCTCCTTTCTTTTCTTTCTGTTTTTGTTTTTCGCTGCGTTTGTCTTTTTTGTTGCTTTTTTTTTTGGTTTCACACGTTCATTTTTTTTCCTGCTTTGCTGCTTTTCGTTCTCTCTTTTTTGCTTTCGTTGTTGCTAAGAACCTCTCTCCCTTTGCTGTTGCAGCCATGATATTGATTGGAATTGACGACGAATGGGGTCCTCAGCTCTACAAGTGCGACCCAGCGGGCAGCTACATGGGCTACAAGGCCTGCTGCGCCGGGCAGAAGGAGCAGGAGGCCACCAACTTTCTCGAAAAGAAGTTCAAGAACAACCCTCAACTCGATCAAGACAAAACCGTCAAGGTTCGTTCGATCGAAGGAGACATTTCTTTGTTTTTTTTTCTCTCTTCTTTGCTGTTTCTCCTCTTCTTATTTTCACTTATTTTCGTTCATCTTCTAATCTCTCTCTGTTCTCTGCTTCTCTGCTTCTCTGCTTCTCTCTTTTATCTCTTCTCTCGCGCGCTCTCTCTCTCTCTGCTTCTCTGCTTCTCTCTCTGTTCTCTTGTTCTCTTCTCTCTCTTCTCTCTTCTCTCTTCTCTCTTCTCTGTTTCTCTCTTCACTCGTCTCTCCATTCTCTCTGTTCTAACCCGAAAAAAAAAAAACAAAACAAAAAAACCAAAAAGATGGCGATAAACGCGTTGCAAACGGTGCTCGGGGAGGACTTTAAGGCATCGGACATCGAGGTGGGCGTGGTGAGCGCCGACCAGCCCAACTTTAGAGTTTTGTCGGAGGAGGAGATCGAGAGACAGCTGACCGACATTGCCGAAAGGGATTAAGAGAAGCAACTGTTCCTCTCTTTCTTTTTGTTCTTTTGTTTTTAAAACACAGAAAAAAAAAAACGATCGTTTGTTTAAAACTTTTTTCTTTTTTCTTTTTTTAACTTTTTTGTGGATAGACGTGAGAGAGGACGTGAGAGCGTTTCACTACGCAGCTTTTAAAATACACGTCACAGAGGTGCATTAAAGGAAAATTGTGACGTAAGTCATGTCGACAGAAAGAAAAAGCAACGAACAGTTTTTTTTCTTTTGATAACAGGTGGTAACGCTTTACAACAACAGAGAAAGAGAGCTAGAAAGAAAGAAAGGAACAAATGAGCGTAGACGCAGGAACAACGGCGGTGATACCATCCGACGATGTGTTGCCGCTGATCGAATGCTTGGGAGATGAAGTCCTCATGAACGTCTTCCTGTGGTTGGACGTCAAATCCATCGGCAGGGCTTCTCATGTTTGTCAGCATTGGCACAATGTGTTGGGTACATGAAGAAAGCCTCGCGTATGCTTTAAACCAAGGCAAAAACTGTTACTGATCCATTCGCTATGTTTTTTTTTTTTCGTTATACCTATATAGAGGACAGATATATGTGGTATCTGCTCTATGAGCAACGATGGAGGGACGCACAGCACATGCGGTCGTTGCGGAGCAAAGAGAACCGGTACTCCAAAGAGGACTTTGTTTCCCGTCACACTTTCGGCCAGAAACGAAAATACGAACAAAACAACAAAGAAGTGGAAGAAGCCAAGCCACAACAAGAGCAAAGCCGCACAGATGATAACAGCAGAAGCAGTCCACCAAAGAAACGAAAGAGAAGACAGAGAAGAATTGCGGAAGCAAAAAGGGAGGTAAAGAACGAGGCACCACAGCACAAATGGAGAAGCTTGCAGCACCACCGCGCTATTCCAACGGAGGTAATGGAGGCAGACTGGAAACAGCTCTTCCACTTTCGATGGTTAGAGGAGAAGATGTTCTTTCAAACCGCACTCGATCGGCTCAGAGACCTGCATCAAGTGCGGGTGGTGGAGGGGCTGAACGATGAAGAGTTTGACCTGTTGGAGAGTCGCTGTAAGTTTTGTTTCCCTCCGGATCTTCGCCTATTTCTGTCGTTGGGTTTGCCTTGCAGTGGAGGATGGCCCGATTGGAGGCTCTTATGTCAAACCCTTCCTCGCCTGCTTCTTTCTTCGTCATCATCATCTTCTTCTTCTTTTTGTTCTCCTTCTTCTTCGTCATCGACTTCTTCTTCTTCTGGAGCTTCTTCTGCTTCTTTTTCCTTAGCACAAAATCAATCGCAAGAGAGTGCACCCAAAGAACCTCTTCAATACTGGCTTCCATCCCTCCTTCTCGCTGCTGTGAACAACGACGTCAACATCGCCAAAGTTGGGGCACTGTACGACCCGAAAGTGGACCGAGCGGCACGCCCTCTTATCCCTCTCTTTGATGTCTTCTTCCTTCCTTCCCATCCATCCAGCGTGGGGAACTCCATCATCTGGGTTTGCGGCACGACCTTTCACTTCTCCGCCACGGACCTCTTTGACTGGCTTCGAAAGTCCTTGCACCGTGCGCCTTCCCTTTATTGCGGTTGGTGGCACCAGCCCTCGAGCTATCGGTGGCCGTTGCTGACGCTCGGAAGGGATGCCCCGGAGAGAGCGACCAAGCGGTTTCGCTCCGCGGGACCCTATTGGGATGACTACCTCAAGCTGAACGTCACCGTGGAGGAGTGGGAGATTCTTGTGGAGAAGCTGGAATAAGCCTGTGAATATAGAAGGGCTTTCCAAGCTCTTGATTAACTTGTCCAAAGCCTTGATCTCCTCAAAGTCTTCCAAGTCTTTCCACTTGAGATTGGTTAAACAGAGGACTTCTTCGCACACGACGTCCTCATCTTGGCTGTTGAGGACGTCGTGTCGGCAGCTCGCTTGTCCTCCTTCTATACGTTTGCCAGCAACAAACATGTTTTCGATACGTGCACGCACACACGTCAGCGGTCGTTTATCAGTTTCGGCTTTAAAAAGGAAACGTCGTTTCGTTGAACTGTTAAAATTTTTGTTATCAGCCAAAAAAATCTTAACCCCCACTAAACTTGAAACCAACAAAGAAAGAGGAGAACCAAGGAGGAGGAAAGTGCACAACGTTTGAAGAAGGCTGATCTCGGGGTGTGGTTTGGGAAATAGGGGAGGGTTTAAGAGGGAAAAGAAAGTAATAGGGGACGACTTTTACTTCTTTGCATCTTACAAGAGAGAGAGAGAGAGAAAAGAAAAAAAAACGATAAACAATACAGACAAAAAAAATGAGAGTCACATTCACGCTGCTACTTCTACTTCTAACGGTGACATCACTGGCACGAGCGGAGACGAGAGTGCTCGTCTTCCACTCCATCGCCGGCCCCAACGCCCCTCCCAACATCGACGTGGACATCATCCCCACCGGCGGGGACATCGGCACCAACATCGCCTCCGACGTTCGCTACGGCACGGGCGAGCTCTCCCCCAGCATCCGGCCCCTCTCCTACACCTTCATCGCCTACGGGCCGCCGGAGCTGGGCCTCCCCGTGGCCGTCGCCGAGGAGGTCGTCCTGGAGGAGAATCAGAGTTACACGGCGGTGGCCGTGGGGGTGCTGCAGGACGAGGAGCCGGAGGACGCCACCTTTAGGCCGGGCTTCCTGTTGGCCACCAACATCCAGAACTTGGTGCCCGCCAACCAGGCGCGCTTGAGGCTCATGCACGCTGCCGCAAGTAAGTCTCCCTTTTTAAAAAAAAAAAATACCAAAAAAAAAACGTGAGAGTGAGAAAGACAGAAGAGAAAGGAAGAGAAAGGAAGAGAAGGAACTTGAAGCAGAGGTTACGCTACCACTGGACTGACCGCGTTTCTCGTTCTTCATCCTGCCAACCCGTTGTCTGTTTTTTTCCACTCTTATTTTTTTTTTTTTGTTGTTGTTCATCACTTTCTGCACTTGCCTGCTCTTTCACCACCTCTTCTATTTTCTTTATCACTTTTCTTCCCTCTTCTCTCTTCTCTCTCCGTTTGCTCTCTTCGTGTCTCCTCTTCCATCCTTGTTTCTTCCCCCTCCTATTACTTCCGCTCTTCTTTCTTTCGACCCTCCCCCTCGCAGCGGTGCCCAACGTGGACGTCTACATCAACAGCGTGCTCATCTACGAGAACGTGGGCTATGGCTTCGTGGGCTCCTACCTCCGCGCCGACCCCAACGTCGTCACCAAGGTGGACCTCAGGCTCGCCGGCGCCAGCCGCAAGGAGATCCCCTATGTCAGCCGTCACATCTTCATGCCGCCTGCCGCTCGATGGACGCTGCTGGTGTCTGGCATCGCGCGAAGCTTCGAGAACCCCATCACCCTCGTTATCAGTGTAGAGCAGGAAGGAAACGAAGTTCTTTCAAGTTAAAATAAAAAACAAGAACAGTTCTTGTTTTTTTTCAATTGCTTTGGTGTGTGTTTGGAGGAGAGAGAGAGAGAGAGAGAGAGAGAGAGAGAGAGAGAAAAGAATGATGAAGAGAACGATGAGGAGAACGATGAAGAGAAGCCAGAGCGAGAGAAGACAGAGTAGACCGAAAGAACAAGAAGCACAGAGAAAACAGAGATGGAAAGGGGTTGTGATTTTTTTTGAAAGCACAAACAAAAAAAGTCTCTTACAAACAAATAAAAAAAAATTGTGGTTTTACGAACCATACTCATTGCCTTCTTCGATCTTTTTGAACTCGTAGGCGCCCCGTCCGTCGAACTGAAGGACGTACTCGTGATGCTTCCACAAAGACTTGCGATGAGAGACGGTGAATAGGGTGATGCCCAACTCGCGGCAGTGCTCGTACATGAAGCCCTCCACGTCCACGCTGACGGCGCTCGTGCACTCGTCCAGGATGGCGAATTGAGGGCAGTGATAGAACAAACGAGCCATGGCCACTCTTTGCTTCTCTCCGCCGCTCAGCACGTCCGCCCAATCTTTTTTTGTGATCATTCACAAAGATGAGAAAGAGACAGAGAAAGAGACAGAGAAGACAAAAAACAAACCTTGAACAGCATCCCATCCTCCTTCTCTCTCCACAAGATATCCCAAGTGCACCTGCTCCAAGAACTTGACCAAGTCTTCATCCGCCAGGCCCGCCCTCTGCATCTGCTTCTTGGAGTGGGGGTAGATGACCTGATCTCTCAACGTGCCCAACGCCAAGTAAGGCCTCTGCGGGATGTAGAAAAGTTTGCTAGGCTCTGGTTTGGTCAAGACTCCGCCAAAGAGAGGCCATAACTCGCCGAGGATACGGAAGAGGGAGCTCTTGCCGCAGCCGTTGGGTCCGCAGACCAGCACGTTCATCCCCGAGCGCACCTCAAAGTTGAGGCTCTCGATGAGGAGGTCGCCATTGGGGGTGACCACGGGCACGTCCTCAAACTTGATGATGTGATCCTGTGTCACTATCTTACCGCTGTTCGGAATGAGTTGTCTGCTCGGCGACGCTCTTGTTCGTTTTCCTGCTCCTGATGAAGTAGCTTTTCCTTCTTCTCCTTCTCCTTCTCCGTCTTCTCCTTTCGTTGGAGGAAGATCGTTGGAGTTGGAGACCATGGTCCGTTGGTAGGTTCCATGGTTCAAGTCCCTCAGGACTGTTTGGAGTTCAGTCACTCGGGCTGTATAGCCGGCTAGGCGCGTCAGCTCCCTTCCGGCGAGGACCAGCCGACCCACAGCCATGGCCATGTTCATCAACATGCGCCCGCTCTTGTAGTAGTCCTCCATGAGCTCGCCGTGGGTCATGCGGTTGTGCTTCTCATCCTTGGGGTCAAAGAAGGGCCGACTCACCACGAGATAACCCACCACGGTAGCCAGGTACTTAGCGATGAGGCTGTCCACCACGCCCAACAAGCAACGGAACTGCATGGAGTTGCGAAGGTGATCCACCAGGCGATCAAAGGTACTCTTGATTACAGCTCGCTCCTTCTTGTTGCCGTTGTAGAAGGCAACCTCCTCCGCGTTGGTGATAAGCCGAGAGTTGACATAACGGAACTCTCCCTCGAGGCGTTGCTCGTTGACGGTGAAGCGGCCGATGGGGCGACGCATGCGTGTGAGCACCAGGCCAGAGAGGATGAGATAGGCAAGCATGCTGGAGGGTCCTTGGAAACCAATGGCGCCAGTGAGCTTGCGTGCGTAAATGAAGATGTCGAGAATAGGTTTGCTGATGTTAGAGTAGAGTTCGGCCACAGAGCTACAGAACTTCTCCACGTCTTGGGTGAGAAGCTGATCTGCGTTGGCGATCCGGTTGTCCAAGTTGGATACTTGGTAGTATGTGAAGCCTTTTGTTTTTTTTAAAGCGGTCATATGTTCAATGAGAAGGAAAGAAATGTCAAAAAAGAAAGCAGCTACGAGAGAGAGAGAGAGAGAGAGAGAGAGAGAGAGAATTAAAAAGGCAAAGATGAACAAAAAAAGAAAGAAGACCTTTAAGATATTCCTTGTAGAGATGGTCAGTGATACGACACCGGAAGCGAAGGCCGAGTTCGCTGAGGCCGTACTTGAGAAGGTTGTTGATGACGGCAATGGGGAAGGAGGCCAAGATGAAGTTGGTGAACACCTTCAAGAATTCGTTATAGTCCCGCGTGATAATGGTCCTTTCAATGGCTGTTCCGTTTTTCAACATCCAAACCTGAGTAATTTGTTATTTGTTCATTCTCAGTAATTGGAAGCTAGGGAAGAGCGAAAGAGAACAAAAGGGAACGAGAGAGAGAGAGGAGAGAGAACAAGAGAAAGAAGAAGATAGGCGAGAGGAGAGAGAGAGGAGAGAGAGAGGAGAGAGAGAGGAGAGAGAGAGGAGAGGAGAGAGGAGAGAGGAGAGAAGAAGAAGAACAAGAAGGGGAAGTGAGGACGAAGAAGAGGAAGAGAAAGACGGAGAGAAGAACTTACGTCACACCACGTTCTCGCCAACATCATGAAAGCGACCAGCACCATGTATCCGGACTCGGGCGTAAACGGTCCGGGGATCATGATCTTCAGCAGGCTCCACAACCTCCTAAAGAAGTTCATGTCCACAGCCACTTTGCTGCGCGAGGAAGAGGAGGAAGAGGAGGCGCCCTTCTTGGTGTCCCCGGAGAAGATCTCCTTCTTGTCGCTCTTGGCAGAGGAGCGGCGCGTGATGAGGCCGTAGACGATGACGCAGACGAGCACGCCAACTCCGGCGGCGCTCCTCTCTTTGCTCTTGGCAAAGAGCTCAAAGTAGCGTTGCCAGCCCTGTGCAGCTGGGGCCAGCTTGGAGTGAGACACCATCTTTCTTTTTTTCTTTTTTTAGCGAAGTGAAGCGAGGAAAGGGAGTGGTAGGGGTTGTTTTTTATCTTCAAAAAAAATCAATCAATCGATCGAATGTTTTTTTTTTTTGAATAATCGAAACGAAAAATCAAGGCAAGACCGGAGGAGTGAACAAGCAAAAAAATAAGCTCTGGATTCCTTCCCTCCCTTGTGTGTGGGTCTCTCTCTCTCTCTCTCTCTCTTCTTTTGTCTCCCTCTTCTCCCGCTCCTTCTTCTTCGCCTTTTTTATTCTTTTTTTGTGCAATAAAAACACACGCGGCGCTTTGCACACGGGCAATTAGGCCGAGGGGTGTTTTTTTT
>JAVKOQ010000369.1:0-49877 GCA_031835245.1 Balamuthia mandrillaris | reverse complement strand
GCGAGGATACGCCACATCCGCTTCCACACACGACAAAGGAGGTTTCGAGGACGTGGTCCTTGTGGACGGCGCCGAGCATCTCATCGATGACCCTCACCGATGTTTAGGCTCCCGTCTTCGTGGCCTTCGCCTCATCCCCAACGCCATCACTCCAGGTTTGTTTGTTTGTGGTTTCCGCTTCGCTTTACCCACACAAAAAAACTCATCACAGAAGAGCACGCTGCCCTGGTGCAGGAGCTGGACCCCCTTCTCCGCGCCAAGCCCTACGCCACCGACCACTGGGACGACGTCATAGCGGACTACCGCGAGACCGAGCGCTCCCTCCACCGGTTCGCCCCCGCCAACCGCGCCACGCTGCAGCGGCTGAGCGAGCGATGGCTGCGCTTCCCCGCCGCCCCCGGCGAGGAGCAGCCGCCGCCGCTCTTCCCGCACGTCCACGTGCTGGACCTGCACCAGAGGGGCCGCATGAGAAGCCATGTGGACAGCGTCAAGTTCTCCGGCGGGCTCGTGGCGGGGCTGTCCTTGCTGTCGCCATGCGTCATGACGCTACGCTTGGAGGAGAAGGAGAAAGAGAGGGAGGAGAAGGAGGAGAAAGGCAAGGAGGAGGGGGTGGAGGTGAGGATGTTGCTGCCACCGCGGTCGTTTTATGTGTTGAGGTAGGTTGTTTCCATCGCTCTGCATTCGTCTTTTTGGGCATGCTTCACTCATTCACCCCTTCATTCTTCACCGCTGCTCTTCTTTCTCATGCCTTCCTCCTCCATCCTCCATTTCTCTCTATGGAACAAACCACCGACCATCCAGTGCATCAGCACGGTACGAGTGGGGCCATGGCATCGCCGCCGGAGAACAGCTCTTCCTGCCCTCCTCCACCTCCCATTCTGCCTCTCGCTCTCAGTTCTACTTGAACAACGGCTTGGTGGAAGACGAGCAAACAAAGGGGGTCAAAGTGAGACGAGAGCGCCGCATCTCCATCATCTTCAGGGACTTTGCCCCCGACCTCATCCCTCCTTCCTTACGTTCTTCTTCTTCTTCATCTTCTTCTTGTTCTTCTTCTTCTTCTTCTTCTTCTTCTTCTTCTTCTTCTTCTTCTTCTTCTTCTTCTTCTTCTTCTCCATAGCTATAAAACGACCGACGAAACAAAAAGAAAGAAAGAAAACAAAAGGGAGTGATGGAAGAAAAAGAAGCAGGCCGCATCGTCCGCCGATCGAGAGCCGAAGAGGCCTCTCGTCAACGAGTAACAAACTCCTCCCTCTCTCTCTTTCTCTCTTTCTTGTCCTCATCAAAAAATAAAACAAACATCAAAAAAAAAAAAGGTGACCGTGTTTCGATTGGGAAGTACGAAATGGGGCAAAGCTCTGCTTGTGCCGCGGCTCTCTCCCCGCCAACAGTCCTTTGCCTCGGCGGCCGCCTACGACGCCGCCAACGAACAGCTGTTTGACGCCTTTTTGCGGCTCGCTTGCTCGAAACTCGGGTTTGTTGTCGTTGATGAATCTTCGTCCTCTTCCTCAACAGATGATGATGATGATGATCAAGAAGGAAGCAACCTGAGAAAACGCTTTCGGCTCGTGACGGAAGACGGAACAAGAGTCGATGGCTTGACACATTTGAAAACGCTGCTGTCAGCCTCGCCTTCAACGACGTTTTATTTGATGGATGCTTCTTCACCTCCAGAAGAAGCGGAAGAAGCGGAGAAGAGAAGAAAGACAAACTTTGAAGTCCTTCGAAGAACGTATGAGAGTTCGTGCTTTTTGGATGAGGACTCCTATTTGGTCGAGCTAGCGAAGGGCAAAGCGAGGGAGGAGGAAGAAGAAGAGCAAAGGAAGAAGCAAGAGGAGGAGGAACGAGTAAGGGAAGAGCGTAGACGAGCGTGGCTGGCTTTGGCGGATGAGGATAGCAGTGACGAAGAGGTGGAAGAGCAAGCAGACGAGAAGAGAAAGGAAGAGGAAGAAACTGAATCGGAGAGCATGTTTCCTGCTGAACTCTATGGTTTGTTGCCTATCTTTTTGTCACGTTGCCTTTTGGTTTCCGTTCTATCCTTTTCCTTCTCTCTCTCTCTCTCTCTCTCTCTCTCTCTCTCTCTCTTGATCTTTGCCTGACCTCAATAAAAGAGGAATGTGCTCGTTTACAAAAGGAGGAACTTGATGTATTACGGTCTTACTTTGGCAAACAGTTAGAAGGTTCCCGTCTCTCCCCTCTCTCTCTGCCTCCCTTCCATCTTACTTTCCTCCTTCTGTTTGGCGGCTCAAGCTTTTTCTTCCTTTCTTTTTGTTGTCTTCTGCATTCTACCTTTTTCTCTCACCGAAAAGAGGGACAGTCTTTGCCTCGGCGCTTAAAGATACAACTCTCTATTGACAACGAGTTATCAGAAGATACTTTACTGCTGCTTCGCATTCACGACTATCATCGTACCTCTCTCTCCCTACCTCTCTTTCTCTCTATTTCGCTGTCTTTCTGTGTTCTTTCTTTGTTCTTCTCTAACAACACTTCAAAGCACACATTTCTTTGTTGCTTGTTTTTGGTGTCAAGTATCCATTGGCGGAGCCACCGCTAACGATAGATGTAAGAAGCGACAGTCTAAGCGTTGGCCTTAGTGACAGGAAGTATGCCTTGCTGCGCTCTAAATTAGAGGAAGAGGCTAAAGCCTTCACGACAAAAATGACTGGTTTGTTTGTCGCTTCGCTTTTCTGGGTTCTTTTGTTTCTTGTTGGCTCTTTTTTATGTAACAAACAAAAACATTCAGGTGAAAGTCTTGTGTTGCATTTAGTGGAGATAGCAAAAGAATGGTTGCGCCAAGTAGCCACTCACAAAGTCGAGAAAGTCAAGCGAGTCATCTTTGCTGAAATGGAGCAACAACAAAAACGCAAAGGCAAACAAGCTTCAAACGCAAACAATCCACAACAACAAGGTGATGAACTTTTGCTCAACAACAATAACAAAACGACAGGAAAGATGGTCATTCGTCTTCGGCGCAGCGGAACTAATATCAGAGTTAATATCGACAATAACAAAGAAAAGGAAGGAGAGGGAGAAGGAGGAGATGAGATGGAAGTGATGAAACAAGTGTTTCGTTGGAAGTATAATGTGCTGAGCAAAGAAGATGTGCTTCGCCTTCAAATGGAGAAAATCGAACAAGCAAAAGCGGAGATGGAAGCTACTCTTTGTCGTTTTGGTGGACATATCATGGCTGAAGATAAAGGCGACGAAAGGAAAGATAAAGGAGAAGAAGAAGATGGAGCATTGTTCTTTTCTTCTGCGGTTCTGCGAGTGATGTTACATCATTACAAATGGAACGTGGAGGAAATTGCTCAACGGTTTCTTGGCCTGTTGAAAGAGCAACAAAAACAGCACACAACTTCATTTTGGGTATTGCATTTTCTTCTCACCTTTTCCTCTGGTTCTTGCTTCTCTCGTTCTTTTAACTATCAAACATTCCCATATACTATTTAGATGGATGCGATGAAACAGTTGTTTGAGGAAACTGGCATCAGAAGGAACAAAGCAGGACACAACAAAAAGGAAAACACTCAAGCTGTTGTCGTTGCTGGATCGAAGATAAGATGCGCCATTTGTGACCAGAAACTGACCTGTGAGGCCAAAATGACAGCTCTCAATCTGTGCCGTACGTTTTTCGTTTTGGTATCTTAAAGCTGTAACTCACTTTAACGCATGCAGATCATTGGTTTTGTAATGGTTGCTATGCACAATACTTACAAGTTCAAATCAATGACGGGTCTACTGATGCTATCAGGTTTACTTTCTTCGTCTCCATGTTCTTGTCTTCTTTTCTTTTCTTTTTACACAAATTCTCTTTCTCCTTTGATTCGTGTTCCTTTTGTTGACCTTTATGAAAACAACCACAGATGTCCTTTTCTTCAGTGTAACTACATAGTGGATCATGTAACGATTGCTTCTCTTATCTCAAGAGAAATGTTTGTCAAGTACGTGACATTTGCTGTCTCCAATGTCGTCACCAATGACGAAACTTTGGCCTGGTGTCCGGGAAATAAGTATGTGTTCTTACTGAACCTCAAGAAGCAAAACGAGAGAGGAGAAGTAGACGAGCAGAGAAGGTTGCAAAAGAGAGAATGAGAGAAGACAAACTAACGAACTCTTTTACCTAAATGCGTTTAAGATGCGAGTACGTGATAGAAGCACCGATGAAAACGGGTCCAGCATCACAACGAACTGCCTCTCTTGGAGTGATTTGCGACTGTGGACAGAGTTGGTGTTTCACATGCCACGAAGAATGTCATTTTCCAGCAACTTGTGAGGAGGCCAAATGGTTCTACGACCGTTATGGCAGAGATCGTATTTCTGATGATGAGGACTTATCTATCAAATGGATCGAGGTAGATAAATTTTAGTTTCACCCTCTGCTCTCCCCTTTTCTCTTCTCTAACAAAACAACCAAAGGGAAATACAAAACACTGCCCCAGATGCAACGCGAGCATCCAAAAGAATGGCGGCTGCAATCACATGAAATGCACAAAATGTCAATACGACTTTTGTTGGGTTTGTTCCAATCCTTTTACAGGCTCTCATTATGGCTGTTCTTCTACCTCCTCTCGAAGAGAACGTGCATCGGAACAACTGGATCAAGCGTTGAACCATAACGTGGCTGTCACTTTCTTGCAATGGTACGGTCGCTCAAGAACAACACTGAGGAAGCTGGCATCCACGCAAAAGAATTCATGGATCATTCAGAAGACCAAAAAGTTGATTCATAGGAAAGCAGGAGGCGGAGCATCTTCTTCCGCTGGAAAAGGGGATGATGCCGCTGCTATTGGAAGAGCCGCTGAGCACATTCTTATGGTTAGTTCTTTTTATTTATATGCTCCCTTTTTTTATTTTCTTTGTCCCATTCTTCCTGTGTTTGTTCTCATCCCACATACCAAAAGGCGCATAGAGTATTGATGGGAGCAGCAATGTATGGACAAAGCAGATTCGTCAACAGCGCCAAAGGACAGAAACCTCTCAAGATGGCGATGACACGACTGGCTTACTCCGAATATTTCTTGGATGATCTCCTGAATACTCCATTTCGATTCTTCAATGCGGAGTATCTTCACCTTGCTTGTAACACTATCAAGTTTGTTATCTCTCTCCTTTTTCTTTGTTTTATTTTATTTATTTTTTCTCACTTTGAAACACAACAGAGACAATGCGCTCAAGCTGGTGTCTGAAATAACCCAGCAAAGAAAAGCAGAGCTCCACGTGGCCTCGGACGCCTCTCTCGTCAAGGAGCTCATCGTTCGCCGCAAATATCAACAAAGAGGAGGGAAACGGGTACCGATGCCAACTTCGATGCAAGAGCTTTTCGAGAGAGGCAACAAAGCTCTGGGTCTTGTTCACAGCAACGAGCAGGCAGTTGTGGTGCGTGATAAGGACGGTGCCAAGATACGCGAGGAAGATCTGCCTTTGTTGCAAGACAGGGACGTGGTCTATCTCATGACTGCAATGGAAGAGAATTGTTAGTCTTTGTTTTTAATTGTTTTTTGTCTATAAATAATTGGAGTATTCAACAAATGTTAGAGGAATTGCCGCCTTATTCAATAACCTCTTTTTGAGACATCACCTTCGTGGCCAACAACAACGCCACCATCTCCTTTCGAATGCTTCCGTCCACAGCTGCTTCCTTCAAAGCGTGTCCTCCTCCCTCCACTGTTATCATTCTGATCCCTTTTTGTCTTGTCGGGTTTTCTCCCTCTCCTTCTTCTCCTCCTTCATTGCACAAAGCCATTGAATGAACAAAAGGTATTGTGTCATCCTCGGGAGCGTGCATAATGGCCACCGGGGAGTCCAGCTGCTTGGCAATCTCTCTCAACCTCTGCAACAAGAGAGGGGTTTGCTTGGGGTCAATCAAGTCCTGCACTCTCTGGATGGCAGGAGCCAAGAGCAAAGTCGGTCCTCTCCAATGCCCTCTCACCAGCAGCTGGGCAGCCACTGCTCCTCCCCAACTGGAACCGATCACAACGATCTGCTTCTGCTTGCCGGTCTCTCCTGTGTTTTCTTGTTTGCTCCTTTCGATGATCTCTTGCAATGCTGTTGCTTGAACTCGCACGCAGGCGTCCAGGCTTCTGGCGACGGCTTTGCTCTTCCAACGTTGGACGCGAGCTAGTAGGACCAACAGGAGCAGCGTCAACAAGAATGCGGCCGCTATGGTGACCAGGAATTCGGGAAGAAGAAGAAGTTGACGCACAATGGAGTTGCGTCGGTCCAAACTCCACACTGACATGTGCATGTTGGGAACGGTAAAACGGAAACAAAAGTCTTCTTCTTCCTCCTCCTCTTCACCTTCGTGGCTGGTTTTGTCGAGGAGTCGGTAAGCTTCTTCTAATTTGCGGAGTCGTCGTTTTTCTTCCTTGCGGAGTACGATGACTTTGCATCCGTTGGGTCCGCTTTCCAGACCATGTATAAACAACACCTCCGCGTCGACCCTTCTTCGTTTCTTCTGTCTTCTTCTCTCCATCACACACTCTTCTTCTCTTTATTTCTTTATAGCTATAACGTTACCTCATCAACCTCATAGGTATGTATTAGCTAGTATCATAGTATGGTAATATGTTTGGAATGGCCGTAAATTTTACAACCTATTATCTAGAAAGAGCACGAAAAAGATGTCCTCAGCGGATAAGACCCTTGCTGCTAGCTGTTCTTCTCCTTCACTTCCGCTTCTTGTTTGTTCTTCTTCTTCTTCTTCTTCTTCTTCTTCTTGGCTTCATTATTGCCTCCTTCAAAGAAACAATGAATGAAGAGAAGATCTAACCCGCTGTTGCTCTTGTTTTTTTTCGTTCCTCGTTCCAGCTTCACTTTTCGTTGCAGCTGCCGTAAACATAGCCCAAATCCAACAAAAAGTTGAACACGATCTTCTTTACCGTCGGACTGCTTCCCCTGTGGTCGTTGTTGCTGGCTGCTCCGTCTTCATCGCCGTCCTCGTCGTCCGGATAAACGATGGCCATCAACTCGGATTGATGGAGGCGAAAGAGGAATTGGTTCTTCTTCTCTCGGCTGAGATTGGAGAGCGTCAAGGCCGCTTTCTTTGCTATCTTGAACCGAAGTTGGTCCTTCTTCTCGTCGTTCTTATCGTTTTCGTCCATCTCTTCACTCTTCTTTCGTTTTTTCTTCGACTTATGTTCCACTATTCGTACACCATTTTCTTCCACCTCTTCTTCTTCGTCGCTTTCTTCATCGTCATCGTCATCTTCTTCACTTTCTTCATCTTCCTCCATTTTGTTTTGTTGAGGTTGTTCCGAGGAGATATGAAGCAACGCCAAAAGTCGTTTGAATAGGAGAGAGTGATTGGCGAGACGTATTCTCGTCGTTGACGAACCAAACTTGGAGAGATTGTGAAGGATCTCCATCACTAAACTCTTCACCTCCAATATGCTGTTACATTCATCTTCTTCCTCGTCATCATCTTCTTGTTCGTCGTCTTCTTCATCTTCATCTTCGTTGTATCGCTCTCGTTTAGCAATTGGGTCATGTTTACAAAGCAAAAGACCTAACTTGTCGTAGAAATTGTCTTCGATGCTGTCAAAGTATCTGTCGTGTTCTGCATCAGCTGTTAACTTGGACAAGGTTTCCAATACTGCCCATACCACTGCCTTTAATTACACGGAAAGAAAGTCAGAAGAGAAGAGAAAATAAGAAAAGGGAAGAAGAGAGAAGAGTTGCATAAACAAAGATGAGGGTAATTATACCTCTTGAGGGTCATCAAGGAAGAACGTAAGGGTAGGAAGGCACCGCTCAGCAACGGTGGGCTTGTTGAGAGACACAAAGTGCGCAATGTTGGCGAAAGTCTCCAACGCGTTCAAACAAAAGAACTTTTTCCGTTCAAACGTCTCAAACGGACAAATTGACGATGAAGATGAAGATTGGAGTTTGGGAGTAAAAAAGGAATGGGAAAAGGAAGCAAAAGCAGCTGAAGAAGCAGAAGAATCAAGGAAAGAAGATGGTGAAGATGGTGAAGCAGTTGTTAAAGGATGTGCAAATAACGAAAGCACATCTAACAGTTGTTCCATGAACAAAGCGTGCTTGCTAAGAATGCTCTCATTCTCTGGCATGAACGACAAGTTTCTAAATATTTCCGATATTTGTTTTGCTTTGTTCTCATGTTTTGTCGCTGTTTTGAGTCTGTTGTTGTTATCGTTGTTGCTGTCGCTGTTAGAAGAGGAGGAGGACGAAGAAGGTGAATAGTGATTATTTTCGGGTGATGATGATGATGAACAGAAGAGAAAGTGCTTGAAATAGTTGCTGGAATGAGACAAGAGAGCATCGATGAGTCCTAACAAAGCGGGAGAGTTCAAGTTGAGCTGCTCTTCGTAGGAGAGAACAGAGAGAACGTCGAGGCTCCATCTCACTTGTCTTGGCACTTTGGCCTCCAGGCTGAGCACTAAAAGTTTGTGGAGGTGATGATTGGGGTACTTGTGAGCCTCTTCTTGAAGTCTTCGTGAAGTCTTCGGAAGTGGTGTTCGATTATAGTCTGAATGATGTTTCAACAACTCGTTATTATTTGAAGAGACAGAGAGAGAGAGAGAGAGAGAGAGAGGACATAGAGAAATAAAGAGCTTGAAAGAAAGCAACAACAAAGAGAGAAGTAACAAGAAAGAAAAACCTTGAAGATGAGAGGGTGGGGCAGCATCAACAAAAGAATGACCAGCAGCTCCGTTTAAGCTTCCCATCATCATGGTTGAGGGACCAGTCATGATACTGCCACCTCCAAGGGAGGTGGATGAGCTATTTCGAGAAGCCAACGTTCCTCGTCGCATGGCGCTACGGCGACGAGTTGGAATGTCAGAATAGTTATTGTACAACGAAGAAGAAGCGGGTGAGGAAGTTGGCAAAGTAGATGACTCTTGGGCCACTATATAGTTTTTAGGGAAGAAAAAAAAGGACAAACGTGAGTAGAGAGCAAATAGAAGAGAGAATAGAAGAACGAGAGCGAGAGCGAGAGCGAGAGCGAGAGCGAGAACGAGAGAAGAGGGAAAACAGAAAGAAAGGAAAGGGGACTAACTCCTCGCAGAGCTGCGTTTGGGGCGAAGAAAGGCATTGTCATCGACATAGCATTCCTCCAGATTGCCAAAGAAGAAGCGTTGCTCATAGGCATAGAGATAACGCAGGTAGTGTATGCGAAGGGTGTAGCCGGCATTGGTGCAGGTCTTTGGGAAGCGGAACACGCTGGCTATTTCCTTCCAGCACTTGTTCTTGACGACCGCCTCCAAGCCGCCCCGCTTCACCACTTCGCGATAGAGCACGAACAGGTCCACTTCTCGGTGACCGAGCTGAGGCACTCGTCCCAGTGGTGTTCTATTTATATTTGGTTTGTTAGAGAGAGAGAGAGAGAGAGAGAGAGAGAGAGTTAGAAAGAGGAGAGAGACGACACAAAACAAAACACACAAAGACTATACCCTCTCCCTTCCATAAACTCGTTCAAGTGGGCTTTAAAGGCGTGCTCGTCCTCAGGGACGGTCAGCGTGGAGTGGAGCGGGGAGACAGCGAACCGCCCCGTCCCTCTCGCCTCCTCCTTCTCCTTCTCCTTCTCCTTCTGGTCGCTGTGGGTGTGGTGGTTATGGGGCTGCGGTCGTTCTGGTGGTGGTTGTGGCTCCTCCTCCTCGCTGCCCTGTTGTTGGTGCTGCTGCTCCGACAACATGCTGGCGGCCTTGCGTTTCTTTGTTGTCATTCTTTTTTCCCTGTTGTTTTTTTTTTCACGTGGTTCAATCTGTTTTCTCATCGACCCCAAAAAAAAAAAAGATCACGCGATGAATTTGTTAAAAAAAAAATAATCAACAAAAGTGGAGCGGGAAAGAAAGGAGAGAGAGAAAAAAAAAACAATACCGGCAAAACCAATAAAAAAAAAAGCTCAAGTGGAAGCAAGGGGGAAGCTTGTCGTTGTTGTTAAGTGCGTGCGTGCGTACCGGCGGCTACCGAGAACAACACAAGGAGCTGTCACGCATGCAAAAAAAAAGAAGAAGAAGAGAGAAGCAAAGCGGCCACCCAAACCACACAGCAAAATAAAAAAGGGCTCGCCTCCTCTCTCTCTCTATTTTTTTTGTCTGGTTCCCTCAAGTAGTAGTAGGGGTTGATCTACGATTCGGGTCGTCCTGGGAGATAATGCGGTGGTAGGAAAGGAATGAATCGAGTCGTCCTGGGAGATCTTGTGGTTTTAGGAAACAGAGGATGTCAGCACCACGGCATTAAGGAAGCTGACAATCCCACCAGGAGCCCATCAAACTCATCCCGACAGGTCCCAGCTCACAAGCAGGGGGAGAAAGCGGGTGTCTTGCATGTGTCGTCTCATGCCGTTTTCTAGCAAATTGGTTCATTTGCTGTAACAAAAAAAAAAAGGTGCGGTCTCTCTATTATCGCTCTCTTTCGTTATTATTATTACCCTGGCCAACAAATCCTTCCATTCATGCACTTTTCTAATCGTTTGTTTTTTGTTACGGCAAAAAACAATTAGAGGTAAAAAAAAAACGAAAGAAAGGTATCGAAGTAGGAGTTGGACACAGGGGAGTCGAACCCCCAGCGGATAGAAGTTCAGTCCATATACCTGCCCCACCACGGTAGCGTTCCAACCCCAACGGCCTTCCTGTCCTTGCGTTCCGTCTTCCTGCCACTACTTGAAGGCGATAAGCAACGGCCTTCCTGTCCTCGACCCCAATCTTCGTTGCACTACTTGAAGGCTACAAACCGGCCAATGAAAAATCAGTTATGGGAAGGTCCAACGTCGACAAGATTACTTTTTCACTGATCGAAGGTTTGTCGACCGGAAACAGTTCATGTCGACGGCCTTCGTTTTTGTAGACATCCAGAAAGAAGTAAAGCGAAAGAACAGACAAAGATTTGTTTCTACTCGAGGAGGAGGAGCCCTTTTTTATTGTTGTTGGTTGCTTTGAGTGTCTCTTTTTTTTGGTTCGAACACGCTTTGTGGGGGGGAGAGAGAGAAGAAAGTGAAGAGGGTGGCCGTGCTGGTTCTTGGCGATGTGGGGCGCAGCCCTCGCATGCAGTATCACGCTCACTCCTTGGCTGAGACGCAGGACGTCCATGTCTTGGTAGACTTGATCGGTTACAAAGGTTTGCAGGGTTTTTGTTTTTTTTTTCATTTCACTTTCACTCTTCTTCTTCTTGTTAAACGTCCAACAAATAAAGGCACAAGAGCAAGACCAGAGATCGAGTCTCACCCAAATATTACACAACATCTTTTATGGGCATTCCCAAAGCTGCCATTCTATCGTCTCTTCTTTCTCTTCTATGCGCCTCTGAAACTGCTCCTGTTGGCCGTTCAGTTGCTGTGGATCCTCTTCTTTGGCATTCAAAAGCCCGACGTTAT
This sequence comes from Balamuthia mandrillaris, assembly GCA_031835245.1. NCBI lineage: Eukaryota > Discosea > Longamoebia > Balamuthiidae > Balamuthia > Balamuthia mandrillaris. Next base: position 38,548 of record JAVKOQ010000369.1, on the reverse strand, counting down.
TCTTGTTCAGGTTTCTTGTTCTCTCCTTCTCTCACCTTCCACTTCTTTCGCTTTGTTCTTCTTCCTCTTCTTCTTGTTCTTCTTCTTCTTCTTGTTCTGTTCTTGTTCTTCTTCCTTCTTCTTCTTGTTCTCCTTTCTTCCTTCTTCTGCTTCTTCTTCTTCTTCTCCCTTTCTTCATACCTTGTTACTTTCTGCTCTCCTTGTTTTCTTTCTCACTTGGTGCTTGCAAATGAAAGAACCCACCAGCCATACCTGCTCTGCTAGTTGCCTTCTTGGCCTGTAAAATTCGCTCAGCAAAGCTTGTCATTGACTGGCACAACTTTGGTTATAGGTATACTCCTTCTCTTACTGTTTCTTGCTGTAGTTCTCCTGCTCTTGTTCTTCTTTCTTCTTTCTTCTTTCTTCTTTCTTCTTTCTTCTCAGTTCTTTTAATTCTCCATTGTAGCATATTGGCATTAAACATGGGTCCTCGGCACAAAGTTGTAAAGATGTACAAATGGTATATCTTCTTGTTTCTCGTTTGTTTGGTTTCGTTTGTGCTAACATGCTTTCTTTGAACTCTTCTTTAGGTATGAGCACTTCTTTGGGAAGTTGGCCGATGCCAACTTTTGTGTATCGGCCGCAATGCAACGGGAACTTTATCAGAATTGGGGTATTTGGTTCGTATGGAGCAACACAAGCCTTCTTTCTGTTATTTTCTATCCTCTCTTTTCTTAAATTTCTCTGCCTCACCCTTCTCTCTTCTTCCCACAAGTGCAACGGTCTTGTACGATCGGCCGCCATCTTTCTTCAGAAAACGTTCTATAGGCGAAGCTCACGAGGTTCGTCTTCCACTTTGTTCCATTTGAGTTCTTTGTAGACTCTATGAGTTTATTTACTACTCCTCTCTCTCTCTCTCTCTCTCTCCAACAAAAAGTTGTTTGTAGAGCTTCAGAGCGAGTTTCGAGAATGTGCTGCAGATCTTGGAGAGCGCCTTTCTCCTTCCAACACGTTCTTTGCTGTTCGCAAGGACAAAGGCAAGGAGAAAGAAGGTACACCGAAGCAATACACGTATCTTCCAAAGCAACAGGTAGTTTGTTAGTTTCACTTTTACTTTCATTACCAACTTCTATTGTCTTGCCATTTTGTTTTGTTTGTTAACTTTTTATTCTTTTGTTTATTTTCTTTGTGTTGTTCGTTGCTTTCCTGTCTAACTGGTTGTGGAATGTAGAGACCAGCATTTATCATAAGTTCAACGAGTTGGACACCAGATGAAGACTTTGGAGTACTTTTGGAGGCAATAGACACATACGAAGGGTGGTTAGACCAATCAAACGAAGATTTTCCTCCTCTCATATTTATTATCACTGGTCCGTACTTCATCTTCTTTCTCATTCCTCTTTTCTTATGAACGAATGCATCAAACAGGCAAAGGACCAATGAAAGACTACTACAAACAACTCATACGAGAGAGGCAATACCGTCATACTCACGTCCTTACCATGTGGCTCAGCGCAGAGAACTACCCAAAGCTGCTTGGTTGCTGCGATTTGGGCATTTCTCTCCACACTTCTTCCTCTGGTCTTGACCTGCCCATGAAGGTGGTCGACATGTTTGGTTGTGAATTGCCCGTCTTGGCTTATCACTTTAAATGGTTTCTCGCTTTCTCTCTCGCCATCTTACGGTCTTGCTTTATCTGTTTTGGCTAATATATCTTTGTTTTTTAAAAAACCAGCTTACATGAGCTAGTTCAACACAAACGCAATGGCCTCCATTTCAACAACAGTTTACAGCTTGCAAAGCAACTTTATGTTCGTTTCTTCTTCCTTTGTAACTCCTTGTCATCTGTTCCTGTTGACGCTCATTTTTTCTTCTCTAGAAAATATTCAAAGAGTGGCCATACAATAAGCAACGGCTACAAAGCATCACCGCTTCAGAGCCGCTGCGTTGGGATGAGTCATGGAGAGAAACGGCCTGGCCAAAGGTCATCCACCCTTTGCTCAAAGGAAGACCGATTCCGCCCATTGAGGTTATGTACAACGACGACAAGTCTTCGAGCTTTTGAAGAGTGGTGCTTTTTTTTTTTGGTTGTTCATCTGGATTTACAAATGTGTATCGTCAAGCTGGGAAGAAAACAAAAGGTTAGAACATAAAAGTGAATGTTCTCTCTCTCTCTCGCTCGCTCTGCTTCTCTGCTTCTCTCATCTCTCTTCTCGTATCCCCTTTCTCTCTTCTCTGCTGCTACCATTTCGACTCCCGTCGACAACGCTCATGTTTTTTTTCTATTTAATTTGCACCCTGATGATCACCCTCTCCAGATCGACTCTACTGTCCAACACTTTTTGTTTTTTTTTTTGTTTTTATTTTTCGGCGGCTCCTTAGCATCGCTCTTCCCTTTTTTTGCCGCAAAACGAAAAAAAAAAAGTTCCCCAAAACAAAATAAATTTATTTAATATTTTTTCTTTTTGGCCTTCCCCCCACAGAAAAGAAAGCCAACAACAACGAAAAGAAAAAAAAAAGAGTAGCGGAGTAAAAACCAAAAAGTACAGCAAAGGTTTGAAGTCTTCTTCTCTCTCTCTCTCTCTCTCTCTTTCTCTCTGTAGCTCTTTTTCCTTCTTTTTACAGATTGATTTGGTTTGTCTCTGAAGGACCATCACCTTGGTTTTTTTTTTTTTGTTCGCCTCCCCTTTCGTTCGTTTTTTTTTTTTTGATTTTTCGTTCTTGATGGTCGGTGTCCTTCAGAGACAAACGGAAGTGAACGGATGATGCGTGTTTTTGGGTTTTTGTTGTTGGGGATTTTGTTTCTTTTGGGTGGGGATGTATTTTTGTTTATGTTACGTTTGTTCTCTTTGAAACAAAGACGGAGCTTTTTTTTGTTCTTTACCCCAAACAACAAACTCCTTCCCCACTCTCTCTCTCTCTCCTTTTTTTTTCTCTTTCTTCTGTTCTCGTCTCTATTCAAAAAGTTTGGTGTATCTTTTTTTTCCTGGTTGTCGAGGAGACTGCGTTATTAACCTCTTTTTTTTCTCTCTCTCTCTCTCTCCTCTCCTTCTCTCCTCTCTTCTTCTTCTTTGCGCCTTTCCAACCAATCCAAAAATCTTTAGAGCAAGGCCAGAAAACACAGAAAAAACTTTTTCGTTGATCTCAAGCCCCCCGGAGAAAGAAAGAAGGCCATAAAGATGGAAAAGCAAGGCGAGGCCGGAGGGAACGGAGAGGAGCAGTACCATGAGGACGAGGAGTACGAGGCCAAGGCCAAGGAGCAAGCCAACGGCGACCATGGCGACGAGGATGATGGTGGAGACTGGTCCGATGACGAAGACTTTTCGCGGCCGACTGTGGAGAAGGCCGCTGCTGCTAAACTTACCATTGAGCAATATTATCATAACTTCTTTCGTGCCTTGCGTGAGCGTGATGCTCGGTGAGTTTTCTCTCTTTCTTTTCCCTCCGCTCTCTCTGTTCGCTATGCGGGTCCTTTTTCGGTTTTTTTCTCTCCTCTTCTCTGCTTCTAGTCATCGCTATGCTTAACGCTGATCGACTACCGTTTCTGCCATGTTCAGCCGCAGGAGGTTAGAGGAACGACTGGACCAGCTCAACTACAACGAAGCCCAAAGGGAAAAGTTAAGGAAGGAACTTGACAAAAAGGAGACCGAGTTCATTAGAATGAGGCGCATCCGGTTGTCCCCACGCGCCTTCGAGTCAGTCGCTATTATTGGTCGGGGTGCCTTTGGAGAGGTTTGCTCACCTAATTAAATCAAAAGGAAGACAAAATCATTGTTGTATCTCACATGTTTGCTTCTACTTCCGCGTAGGTACGTCTTGTACGTATGAAAGGCACAAAGGATTTGTACGCAATGAAAAAGTTGAAAAAGTCAGAGATGATCAAAAAAGATCAGGTACAAATGATCGCTCTGTCCTTTGTTCTCTGTTCTCTGTTCTCTTCTCTCGTTTCTTGTTCTCTCTCTCTCTCTCTCTCTCTCTCTCCCAGTTTGTGGATTTTAATCTGATCATCAACCAGATTGCCCATGTACGAGCGGAAAGAGATGCATTGGCAGATAATAACTATTTCCACCACAAGAATCCTTGGGTAGTGAGTCTTTACTATTCTTTCCAAGACGAGGAGTACTTGTATCTCATTATGGAGTACATCCCCGGCGGAGACATGATGACCCTGTTGATTAAGTACGACACGTTTACCGAAGACCAAACACGTTTTTATATCGCGGAGACGGTACTTGCCATCGACTCGATTCATCAGCTCGGATACATTCACAGGTATATTATCTTCCCTCCTTCTATCCCCTATCATTTTTCCTCCTTTCATACTCTGTTTTCGTATTGTCTTTACTGAAATATTATTATTCCTTCCTCTTTACAAACAAAAGGGACATCAAACCAGACAATTTGTTGCTGGACAAGAATGGCCACATCAAACTATCCGACTTTGGGCTGTGCACCGGCCTTCAAACTAAACAGTTCTCATCCTTGTACAAAACACTCATCGGCGAAACGACAACCCTCAAGATTACGGATAAAGACAGGAAAACGCAAAGAGAAAAGATCGATACTTGGAAGAAGAAAAGGAAAGTCCTCGCCTTTTCCACCGTTGGCACCCCAGACTACATTGCTCCTGGTAACAACTTTTTTCTCCACCAAGACAAAAGAAGAAAGAGGATAAGACGACTAAAGAAGGACAAGCAAGAACACGAACAACAGCAAAAGAAGAGAAAATAAGAGAATAGCGAAGAAGAACGAAGAAAGCAGAAGGAACAAAATGCTAATAACTTAACGTGTTTCTTCTTTTTGTTTTGCAGAGGTCTTTATGCAAAAAGGCTATGGCAAGGAATGCGATTGGTGGTCGGTGGGCGTCATCATGTTTGAGATGCTTTGCGGCTATCCTCCTTTCTGCTCGGAGACACCCACTGAGACCTACAGAAAAATCATGAACTGGAAGGAAACCCTGCAGTTCCCTGATGAAGTTACTCTTAGCCCCGAAGCTAAAGACCTTATTCTTAGGTTTGTATTCCTTTATTTCTGCTTCCTTCTCTTTCTCGTACTCTCTCTGAGAGTCTGCTCTCTTTCTCTTCTCTTCTACCCTCTTTCATTCTCTTCCTTGTTTCTCACTTTGTCTCTTCTCCTAATTCATTGACATTTTATTTTTTCATTTTCATTTTCTTCTGCTTTTTTGCTCACAATAACTTCTTAAACTCCCGAAATAAATAAATAATAACAACATAGATTATGTTGCGATCGGTCTGAGCGACTCACGTTTGAGGAGCTCCAGGCGCATCCTTTCTTCGAGGGCATCGATTGGAACAGCCTGAGAAATCCGGAGAGCAGGCCGCCCTTTATCCCGCAGATTGACTTCCCGGAGGACACCCAAAACTTTGAGGAGTACGAGCCTTTGGAGGAGTCGGAGACCTCCGCCGGCTCTAAGCCTGGTGCTAAGAGGTTAACTTCTTTCTTTCTTATCATTACATTCTCTGTTCGTTTCTCACCATGCTTTCCCTGCCGATAAAAAATAGGGTATATGAGGCAAAGGATCTTCCCTTCATTGGATACACATACAACAGCTTTGATGCAGTGAATCGTCTCGTAAGCCTTCCCTACTAGAAGCAGAAGGAAGCGGTGAACACCGGGGAACGCTTTGTTTGCATCAGCCACGAACATGTTCATCATCAGCTCCAAAGAAAAAAAAAGTATTCCCTCTTTTTTTTTTTGTGGAAACAACATTCGACCACCTCACTTTTGTTGTTGTCTTTTTTTGTTTCCTTTTTGTTCTTCCTTCCTTTTTTTTAAAAAAAACTTTTGTTTGTACTTTGTTTCTCTCTCTCTCTCTCTCTCTCTCTCTCTCTCTCTCTCTCTCTCTCTTTCACATCTCATTTTTCCCCCTTCCTTCCTCTCCTTCCTTCTTCCCTTCCTTTCCGTCTTTTTTTCTTTCTTTCACCTAATATCCTTCATCGATTCTATTACGTTGGAATCTAGCCATATAGTTACCGTTAAATAAGTGTTACAGATTTAGGCTAATAGAACCCCATCTACTTTTCCTATTTTAGCCTCGTCTGGCTGATTATTATTATTTGTCGACAATGTAATGCCGACAAAAAAAAAAATAACGATTTGAATAAAATTTAATATTATTTTTTTTTGTTTGAAACTAAAAGAACGAAAGAAAAAAAAGTTGTGAACAGTTTTTTTTTAAAAAAAAACCACCACCAGGGGAGGGGGAAGGAGGCATGGCACAAAAGCAACATGACTCGCATGCGAGTCGTGACATCGGACGGAAGCTGCGACAATTGCACGAAGAAAATGTCTCGGCGATGAAGAAAGTCAACCTGTTGGGCGATTATGTTTGTTTCCCTTCTTTTCTTTTTGACTTTCTTCTGCTTCTTCTTTCTTCTGCTTCTTCTTTCTTTGTTCTTCTGACGCCCTTTTTTTTTGTTTTTGAAAGCAACTGGGAGAAGTGATAGGCAAAGGAGCCTCTGGGCTTGTGTATAAAGCGATCCATTTGGAGTCCGGCCGCTTTGTTGCCATCAAACAGGTCTCCACCAAACAGATCACCGAGGAGGACTTGGCCTCTGTAATGGTAATATTCTCTTTCGTCTCTCTCATTCTCTGCTTCGCTCATTCTCCTGCGTTCCTCTCTCTCCCTCCCTCTCTCTCTAATTTGCTCTCTTTTCTCTGTTGTCTCTGCTCTCTTCCTTTCGCATTGCTCTCGAACTCACCCTTTTTACAAAAAAAAAAAAAAAAAAAAAAAGAAAGAAGCAGAACTGCTCAAATCGTTCAACCATCAAAACATAATAAAGTACTTGGGCCTCGTCCCAACGTCCTCCACCTTGAACTTTGTGATGGAGTACATGGAGAACGGTTCCCTGCACTCGGTTCTGCAACGGTTTGGAGTGTTTCCGGAAGTTCTAGTGGGCCGTTATGTAAAACAGATATTAGATGGTCTTCATTATCTACATTCCAGAAACGTTGTTCACAGGTTTGTCTCTCCTTTCGTTTTCTTGTTCTTGTTCTTGTTCTTGTTCTTGTTCTTGTTCTTGTTCTTGTTCTTGTTGTTGTTGTTGTTCTTGTTGTTGTTGTTGTTGTTGTTGTTGTTGTTGTTGTTGTTGTTGTTCTTGTTGTTGTTGTTGTTCTTGTTGTTCTTGTTGTTGTTCTTGTTGTTGTTGTTGTTGTTCTTGTTGTTGTTCTTGTTGTTGTTGTTGTTCTTGTTCTTGTTCTTGTTGTTGTTCTTGTTGTTGTTCTTGTTCTTGTTGTTGTTCTTGTTGTTGTTCTTGTTGTTGTTCTTGTTCTTGTTCTTGTTCTTGTTCTTGTTCTTGTTCTTGTTCTTGTTCTTGTTCTTGTTCTTCATGTGCTTTTTCTTTTTCTTTTTTCTTTTCTTTTTTCATATCTTGGGCTAACTTCATTGTACAGAGATATCAAATGTGCAAATATACTATTGACAAAGAAAGGAAAGATCAAACTTGGTTCGTATCTCTTCTCCTTGCTCTCCTTTCTTCTACCTCCTTTCTCCTTTCTTCATTTTTCTTTATCCTTATAGCACTAACATATTTATTTTTTTATTGTTGTCTTTTTTGTTTGTTGTTTGTTTGTTTGATTGTTGCCATCAACGTCGTTTGCAGCTGATTTTGGAATATCTTTAACGTTACGAGGAAGACCGCACTCTATAGCGATCAATTCAGATGATGAAGCTAAAGATGACAGTTTTGTGGAAATGAATCTGGAAGGTTCTCCCTTTTGGATGGCTCCTGAAGCCATAACTTTGGAAAGCAAAGTTACTACTGCTGCTGATATTTGGTTTGTTTGTTTAAGTTTTTTGTTCTTTCTATGTTTTTCTGCTTCGTTTCTTATATTTGTTTGTATTTTTATTCGCGTTTTATTCTGTTGTTTCTTCTTTGTCGTTTTGCCGTTCGCTCTGCATTCTTTTTTCTTGTTCAACAAAAAGGTCGTTAGGATGTACGGTCATTGAGCTATTAGAAGGTTATCCGCCTTACTTCCATGACGGCTCCATTTCGGCAATGTACAGCATGGTCAACAATGGGTGTCCTCCATTACCAACTTCCATTTCTGAGGTGCTTCCCTTCTCCTATCTTTCACCTTTCTTCTATGTTACATTTTTGTTCCGCTGTTCTTTTAAACTTTGCTAACAAAACCTAACAGGAACTCAGAGACTGGTTAACGCTTTGCTTCCAACAAGACCCTAAGCTAAGGCCCTCAGCTGCTTCCTTACTTCAACACAACTGGCTAAAACCCCTTATCGAAAGAGAGAGACAAGGCAAAGAGGACCCCAAAGAACTTTCTCTCAAACGTTTGTCCATTCGGTTGCTTCAACACAATCAGCACAAGAGGGTGGGCAGTAATACTTTCTCCTCTTCTCCTCCCTTACCGTTTCTTTCTCCTCCAGCTGCTTCACCACTTTCTTTCTCTCGCAAACAACAAGACCTCAAACCTCTTCCACAACAACCACAACAGCTGCTGTTGCACCAACATAACGAAATGGAGGACAACAACAAAAATGATAATGATAATAACAAATACGAAGAGAAAGAAAAGAAGAAGAAGACGGATGAAGAAAGCAATATAGTAAAGACGCTATCATCGACAGCACAAAGACTAAACAAAGAGAAGATACTTTCCATTCAAGCCCTGTTCACGAAAGAACTTCAGTTTGATCTTCTCTACGATGCTTTCCCGTTTCAAGAAGAGCAAGAAGAACAGTTTATAGGCATCCAACAAGAAGAAGAAAAAGAAGAAGAAGCAGAGGAACAAGCAAAACAAGCAAAAAAGCCAGAAAGGAAGAGTGCAGAAAAGAAGGAACAACTAAACACGATTCGTTTGATGAAAAGTGTTGGAAAAGAAACCTCTTCATTGCACTTCGGTAGAAGACCTAAAACCGGCAATGAACGAAGCCAAAGTCATCACACAGGACGAGAACAGCGGCAAAGCGATAAGGGAGGATGGATTGGTGACGCGAGAACGCAACACCGAAGAAAGACTTCCATGAGTCGCTCTCGCTCTACTCCTTCTCTCACTCGAATTTTGCAATTGGGTGAAAGTTACTTTGAGAAGGAAGACGACTCTTCTGTCGCTGCTACTTCGTCTTCATCTTCTTCTTCTGTTTCTGCTTCTAGTTCTTCTTCCTCCTCTTCCTCCTCTTCCTCTTCTTCGTCTTCTTCTTGTTCTTCTTCTTCTTCTTCTTCTTCTTCTCCTTCTTCTCCTTCTTCTTCTTCTTCTTCATCTTCTTGTTCTTCTTCTTCTTCTTCTTCTTCTTCTTCTTCTTCTTTAGTTGATTCTACTATCACTGAGACATATTCAGCCAACGACTCCACTTGCCTTCCTCTTTCTTGTTCTTCTTGTTCTTCTTCTTCTTCTTGTTCTTGTTCTTCTTCTTGTTCTTCTTCTTCTTCTGCTTCTTCTGCTTCCGCTTCAGATTCTGCTTCAGATTCCTCTTCAATTACCTCAACTACATCTCCTGTACGACCAGTTGCGCGTTGGTTTCCCTATTCGCCTCTTACTGCTCTTCCAAAGCCTCAAAAACGCGCACCACCACCTCCTCCACCTCGCAATCGTAAACCTTCCTTTCTTCTCAGTTTCTCCTCCTCCTCTCCTGCTTTTTCTTCTCATCCTCCTTCGCCTTCTCTACCTTCTTCTTGTTCATCTTCATGTTCTTCTTCGTCTTCTGCTTCTCATTCTCCTTCTCTTCCTTCTTCTTCTACCAACAATACTTCTCTCTCTCCGCTCAAACTGTTTCAAAGAAGAAAGAACACTTCTTCTTCTCCATCTTCTCCTTCTTTTCCTTCTCAACAAGAACGACATCAACAGGAAAAAGAACAAGAAGCGTTTGTTCTTCTTCCTTCCTCACCTTGTCCTCACGAAAAGAAACAAGTCATTCGTGTCTACGTTCGAGATGGCCAGCTGCGAAAGATCGGGAAGACGACAGCAAAGAAACGTTGGTTCTTTCTGTTCAACGACATATTGGTATACACTAGTCAAGCCTCCAAAGGGAAGCAGCACTTTCGGCGAATGTTACACCTGAGTGGATGTAGAGTGGAGGATGTGTTTGCCAGCAGCAATAACTCGCTTTCGTGCTCCACCGATACCTTCTTTCCTCCATGTACTCACCCACTCCTCTCTCTCTCTCTCTCTCTCTTCTCTTCTCTTCTCTTCTCTTCTCTTCTCTTCTCTTCTCTTCTCTTCTTCTCTTCTCTTCTCTTCTCTTCTCTTCTCTTCTCTTCTCTTCTCTTCTCTTCTCTTCTCTTCTCTTCTCTTCTCTTCTCTTCTCTTCTCTTCTCTTCTCTTCTCTTCTCTGCTTTGTCGTTTCTTCAGGGACTAAAACTATTTTTCTTTATTTGTGTTATAGACTCGTTTCAATTGTACAGCCCTGAAAAGTCTTTTACTCTCATTCCAGACTCACCAGAGGATCGTGAAGAATGGATGGAAGACATTCGAAATGCCATTCAAGCATTACGCAGTAACGTCTTTCTTACTTTCCTTGCCTCTCTCGCTTTCTCTCTCATCTCCCCCTCACCTCTCTCCCTTCTCTCCCTCCATAGCGCTAACCATTCTTTACTTCTCTCTCTCGCTCTCCCTCCCTCTCCCTCTCTCCGTTGTAGAAACAAACGACACCAAAGGAACAACAACAGAGACATTTGCTCCCATTTGGATGCCTGACCACTCCTCCTCTTCTTGCTCCGCTTGCCATCGCGGTTTTGGTGCTCTTCGTCGAAGGTTTCTTTCTCTTCTCTCTCTGTTGTCCTTCCACTAACGTCTCCAAACACACGAAAAAAAAAAGACATCACTGCCGTCATTGTGGCAAACTGGTTTGTGGCGGCTGTTCTTTCACAAGGGCGTGCCTTCCCCACTGTCGTTGCACCGTTCGCGTGTGTGATCCCTGCGTTGCTGTTCTCTCCAACGCTCAACAGCAGCAAAAACAATCTCCTTCCGCTCTTTTTGTTGTTCGTGCCAAAAAGAAGTGATAGCCGCGGTCTTTGTTCCCAAGCGTTCATTTTTTGTGACAAAAAGCCTTTTCTTTGTGAGCAGAGAGAGAGAGAGAGAGAGAGAGAGAGAGAGAGAGAGACGAATGGAATGGCATTCAAGGAGATGGTGGTGTTTATTTAAACGTTTTTGTTTACTGACCGCCACGCAGACGCAACACCAAGTGGAGGGTAGACTCCTTCTGGATGTTGTAGTCGGCCAAGGTACGGCCGTCTTCCAGCTGCTTGCCGGCGAAGATCAAACGCTGCTGGTCAGGGGGAATACCCTCCTTGTCCTGGATCTTTTGCTTCACGTTCTCGATGGTGTCCGAGGACTCCACTTCCAGGGTGATGGTCTTGCCAGTCAAGGTCTTGACGAAGATCTGCATACCACCGCGGAGACGAAGGACCAAGTGGAGGGTGGACTCTTTCTGGATGTTGTAGTCGGCCAAGGTACGGCCGTCCTCCAGCTGCTTGCCGGCGAAGATCAGGCGCTGCTGGTCAGGGGGAATGCCTTCCTTGTCCTGGATTTTCTGCTTCACGTTCTCGATGGTGTCGGAGCTCTCCACCTCCAGAGTGATGGTCTTGCCGGTCAAGGTCTTAACGAAGATCTGCATGCCTCCCCTCAGGCGAAGGACCAAGTGGAGGGTGGACTCCTTCTGGATGTTGTAGTCGGCCAAGGTGCGGCCGTCCTCCAGCTGCTTGCCGGCAAAGATCAAGCGTTGCTGGTCAGGAGGAATACCCTCCTTGTCCTGGATCTTCTGCTTCACGTTCTCGATGGTGTCAGAAGACTCGACCTCCAGAGTGATGGTCTTGCCAGTGAGGGTCTTGACGAAAATTTGCATTGTGTTTGTGTGTAGCTTTGTTGTTGTTGCTGCTTAAGGAAGAATAAAAAAACACAGGGGAAACAGAATTTAAAGCTGGTGCGCCGCAAAGGGCCGTTCAGCTAACAACCAGCTGGTGACGTTTTCCGGCAAAGCGGACAAAATCATCGTTCCTTCGGCGGATTTTCTCTGCACAGAGGCAAATTTCGCTTAACTCGAGGGTTATCTGATCACGATCACATTCACAGCGATCGAATGAATTATCGACAAAATTATGGCCCCTGCCAGTGGACACGGGAAGACCTGCCATTATGCAGCCTTTTGTCCACCGAATCAAGCCTACATCACCCGTAGTAACGTCAGGACATAACCTCACTCTACTTCTTTTCTTCGCAACCCTGCATACACAGCAAACAAAGAAAGAAAGAAAATAAACTCTCCTCGGAGGCCTTCACTAGCTTGAGAGAGAAGAGAGAGAGAGAGCACCTTCTTCTGCTTCTTCTTCTGCTTCTTCATAACAAAAAAAAAATAATAAAATAAACAACATGGAGCGAGCGGACGTGTGGCAAAAGCTCAAATGGAACGGCTGGGGCGAGAAGGGCGCCTACTACGACTTTAACCACCGCGGGCTGGTGGCCCACTCCCGCACCGGCGTGGAGTTCCCCAAGGTCATGCAGTTCGCCAAGGACGTCTGGGACCTGGACACCCTGGACAACACCCCCTCGGTGGACGTGGAGGAGGTGCTGAGCCAGCTGCCGGAGCCGCTGGTCAACGAGGGCTTTGTGACCGCCCTCAAGACCTTCCTCTCCGCCAACCAGGTGAGCTTCGACGGGATGGCGCGGCTCTGCCATACCTATGGCAGCAGCCTGCGTGACTTGATGCGTTTACACAAAGGTTTTGTTCAGTTTAAAAGTTTTATTTCTCCTCCCCCCTCTCAAAGCTGTCACCCAGTATCTGCGTGTTTGCTTTCCATTTCCTTGGGTTCATCTTGTTCTGCTACCGCACATTTCGTTTTTGTTTCTTCTTCTGTCTCTTTTTCCTTCTTTTCTTCTCTCTCTCTCTCTCTCTCTCTCTCTCTCTCTGCTTCTCTCTTCGTTCTTCTCCCTTCTTTTTCTCTTCGTTCTTCTCCCTTCTTTCTCTCTTCGTTCTTCTTGCTTTTTTGCTTCCTGTCTGCTTATTCACTCACATATAACGAACAAAAACAAAAACAACAACAAAAAGGTATCATTTCGGAACCTCCCGATGTGGTTGTCTTCCCTCAAAGCCATGAGGATGTGGAGCGGCTGGTTCAAGCCGCACACACGCACGACGTGGCGCTCATTCCCTGTGGCGGACGCACCAACATCGTAGGCGCCTGCGAGCCGGAGCGGGATGAGAAGCGGCGCATGATAGTCTCTGTGGACCTCCGCCGCATGAACAAGGTGCTGTGGATCGACAAGAAGACCATGACGGCCTGCATTGAGGTCGGCATCTTGGGACCCGACATGGAGGACAGCCTGCAGAGGGAGGGCGTGTCCTTGGGACATGACCCAGATTCCTTCCAGTGGTCCACTCTTGGTGGATGGCTTGCCACTTGTTCTTCAGGTTTTTCTTCTTCTCCAACCTTCTTCTTGTTCTCTCTCTTCCTCTCTCTTTTTTTCCTGCCTTCTCTCCCTCTCTCTCTCTCTCTCTCTCTCTCTCTCCTCTCCATTTTTAGCTTAGTTCTCTTGCTCACTCTATTTTTTGAATACAGGAATGCAATCTGACAAATACGGAGACATTGAAGACATGTGCGTCTCTCTCAAGATCGTAACGCCCACAGGCACAATAACCACTCCCGCTGTCCCTCGCAATGGCTCTGGCCCGACCATGAAACACTTTTTCGTAGGCTCTGAGGGCACCCTCGGAATAATCACACAGGCTGTTATGAAGGTGCACGCCGTGCCTCCTGTGCAGGAGTTTCACGCTTTCCTCTTCCCTCGGTGGGAGGACGGTTTGGAGGCCATTCACCACATTGTGCGTAAGGAAGCTTTGCCAGCGATGATTCGTTTGTACGACCCACAGGAGACACAAATGAGCTTTTCCATCAAGCCAAGGAATCCGGCCGTGGCAGAGGTTCTTAGCAAGCTGGTCAAAAAGTATTTGGAGAAGATTAAAGGTTTGTTTTGTTGTCTGTGTCCGTGTTTCGTTTTTCTTTTCCCTGTTTCCGTTTGTTATTTCGTTCTCATTTCCGTTCTCTCTCTCTCTCTCTCTCTCTCTCTCTCTCTCTCTTTTCGTTTCTGATCACTTTAACAAATGCGAAACTAACTCGAACACAAAACAGGTTTTGATATGAAAGAGATTTGTTTGATGATCGTTGGATTCGAGGGAGAAGCCTACAACGTTAAGCATCAGAAAGGCATCGTCAAATCCATCTTGAAACAACACAAGGGCTTTGGTGTTGGAACCGGACCTGGCAAGTCCTGGTACACTAAACGCTATGAACTTCCAATGTTTCGGTACGCTTTCCCCTTGGTTACCACTTCCCGCTTTGCTGTTCTCGAGTTTGCTCTCGTTCTTTCTTCTCGTTTATCGTTTACTCCTCTTTCATTAACTCTTCCTGTTATCTTAACTTCTTTATTTCTTCTTCTTTATTTCGTCTTCTCCATCTCTTCTCTGATCAACCAAAAAAAAAAAACCATCAAACAAAACCTAATAGCGACTTTTTATTGAACCACGGCATGTGGGTGGACGTGGCCGAGTCCAGCATGTCCTGGAGCAACGCTCTCGCCCTCTACCAGGACGTCAAGCAGTCCACTTGGGCTGCCATCGAAACGCACAACGTGCCCGGATGGGTGGGGGCTCACGTCTCCCACACTTACTCCAACGGCGTTTGCATATACTTCCACTATGCCTCGCTGCAGACGGGAGAGGGAGATGAGTACCTCAACGTCTATTTGGATGCCAAGAAGGCCGCCACGGAGGCTATCTTGAGGAACGGAGGAGCTTTGAGCCATCACCACGGAGTTGGTAAGTTGTTTGCTTTTATCGCTCTCTTTTCTTTCTATTCTTTTTTTTTTCTCCACGTTTCGTTTTTTTTTAAAACTTTAAAACAAAAAGGATTCGAGCATGTTCCATGGATGGGGCGTTACTTTGATGAAGGCAGTCTTCGCATTCTTCGAACGTTGAAACACACGCTGGACCCAAAGAACGTGTGCAACCCTGGCAAACTCCTCCCAGCGGAGGGCAAGGAAGATCCCGCGGACATCAGCCACCTCTTCCACACACGCGGCATCACCGATGCCCACTCTTCCAAGAGCAGTCGTTTGTGAAAGAAAAAAAAAAAGGCGCTCTTTCTCTCACCACCCGCTCAATCCGTTCCACTTGTTTCCTTGTTGAAGAGGCCAGACGAGAGAGTGTTGGTGGTCTTCCTTTTGTCTTGCTGACTTTTCAAAGACACAAAAGGGAGAGAGAGAGAGAGAGAGAGAGAGAGAGAGAGAGATGAAGAGAGCAATGAAGAAGAGAGAGAGGGTGAGATATTTATGAAAGAGAATACCAACGTAGAAAAAAAGCGTGATGGGGTGTTGTCGCCCTTCAATTATCTCTCTAGTTCTCTCTCTAGTTCGCTCTCTCTCGCTCGTTGCATGACGACACGACACAAAAGGAGTAATATAGCGGCCGCTATAATACAGCCATAAAATAATAAGTTTTCTCTCTTCGAAAAGGAAAGGAACAAACGTTGCTTTTGGCTTTTGTTGTTTGTTTTTAGAGAGCTCACGCGATGGATGAGGTTGAGGCGAGAAGATTGGCAAGAGAGGAACGAAGGAAGCGAAGGGAAGAGGAATTGAAGAAAGAGCAAGGCGCCCCGGAGGGAGGAAAGCAACAAACCCAACGCACCCTCTCCCAAGATGTTCTTACGGTTCTTTTTTTTTTTGTCTCCTTTCCCTCGTCTACTTGTTGTCTTTCTTTCCTTTCTTTCTGACTTTTGAAAGCGTGTTCCACGCGCAGTCAGGAGAAACTTTAGCAGAGCGTAAAGCAAGAAGACGGCAACGAGTTATCGAGTTGGAGGAACAAGCCAAACAACGCGAAGAGGCAGCCCAGCAACAGCAAGAGCAAGAGAGCCAACACAATGCAGAGCTGGAAGCTCTGGAACACCTTCAACTGGAAGAGGCTCAACAGGAGGCCAAACAAAAGGCAGAGCAGCGGGCGGAGGAGCGCAGGAGGAAGAAGGAGCAGCTGGCCCGTGAGCAGGAGAGAGCAGCACAAAAGCTGGCTGCCTCCAAAGCTGCCCCTGTGGACTCTCGCTTTGAGTCTTTGCTGCTGGCCAAACCCACCTGGGTTAGCGCCGCCGAGGAGGAGGACACGGCTCAGGATCAGCTGTTAATGGGCAGCTACCCTCATCGAGTCCCTTTTGCTGAGTTTTGGGCTGACTACTTCATTTTGCTGCCTGTGGAAGAAAGAGGGCGGGAGGAAGAAGAGCTGTCGGTGCAAGAGGCAAAGAAGAGAGTGAAAAGCTTGGTGGAGCATTTGAAGAGCGTCAAAGAAGGAGGAGGCTGGCAGCTGGACGAAGAGCAGGTCAGATTTGGAGAGAACAAGCTATTCTTCAGCGGAAAGCTGTTGGTCGAGCTGGAGAGGATGAAGGCCAAGGTGGCCAAGGATGAGATGAGGAAGGTGTCCGCCTGCATCAGGGCTTGGTACGCCAGACAACGTCGAAGCTCTCTCCGAGGTGATCGACCGTGAGGAACGCGTGGAATGGCCATTCCGCTCTGCATTACAATCTTGCTCACATTGTGCATAAAATCATGTCAAAAGGAGCAGTGTTTTACCTCCAAGATCAAGGAGAGGAGAGAGGACATGAGAGAGGGCAAGGATTGTCGACAAAAATAAACGACGTTCTCGTCGACAACCGTCGACAAAATTAATGGACATTGGGAGAGGATAGGAGAGAGGAGAGGAGAGCGCGAAAGAAAAGAAAAGATGAGAAGCGGCGCGGAACGGTGGTGGTGGCGGTGTGGAGGAGGGGGAGCGCGGCAGGTGGTGCCCTTCTTGTTGCAACAAACTACCACACCGCTGCGTGGTAGGTGTAGCAGCAACAGGTTCGCTCCAACGGCCCTTTTCATGTGCACAGACCGCCGGTTGATGCCGATGCAAAGAACATTTCGCTCATCATCTGTCTCTGCTCCTCCTCCTCCATCATCACCCCCTTCTTCTCCTCCTTTTACTTTGTACAAAAAGAAAAAACGTAAAGCAAGTAAACTTTTGGGCTTCGTCAACCATCTCAACCATGAGGTCACTACCTCTGAGGGTGCTTCTTCTTCAACAAAGAGACAGTTCAAAGTGTTTCGGTTGGAGGGAGACGATGACCTGCGACTCTTGAGGAAGGCCAACGATGCGCTCACCAGGGAAGCAAGGTTCGTCCTCGCCACCGGCAAAGAGGAACAGTTTCCAGCCACCAACATCCCTGAAGTACCTTCTCTCTCTCTCTCTCTCTCTCTCTCTCTCTCTCTCTCTCTCTTCTCTCTCCTCTCTTTTCTCTCGCCGTTATTCTCTCTCTCTTTCTTCGCTCTGCGTATGTAACGAGTGCCTTCTGGTTGTGTTGTAAACTTAGGTGGCTTTTGCAGGCCGGTCCAATGTTGGAAAGTCTTCTTTGCTGAATGCTGTAATGCAGAAACCAGGCCTTGCAAAGACTTCTTCCACTCCAGTTCGTTCTTCTTCTTCTTTGTCCTTTGTTCTTTCGTTACTCTCCTCTCATCTCCTGTTTTTATTCAAACAATACTTATAACGATGTTAAAAGGGACGAACACAAACGATCAACTTTTTCGAGGCGGGAGAAGGTGCAATACGTCTGGTGGACCTGCCGGGATATGGCTATGCAGATGCTCCTGTTGCTACTGTCGTTCATTGGGTCCGTTTCATCGAGACGTATCTTCTTACCAGGGGAACGTACGTTCTTCTCTGGCTTCTCCTGCATTGTTCTTGTTCTTGTTTATTTGTTATATAGTCTTTTCTCACATACAAACAAAAGACTGAAGCGGGTATGTTTGTTGCTGGACGCTCGCCGTGGAGTACTGCGGTTCGACAAACAACTGATGCAACTGTTGAACGCCAACGCTATTCCTTTCCAAGTTTTGTTTACTTCTTCTCATCTCTCTCTCTCTCTCTCTCTCTCTCTCTCTCTCTCTTTTCTCGTTCGCTACTCTTAGTTCCTCTTCACCTTCTCTTTGTTTTGCTCATTGTTTTATTTTTTTCATTCAGTTGATAATAACCAAAACAGACAAGGTGAAGAGCGCTGACCTCGCAAACCTCATCCAAAAGTTACAACGTCGACTGGACCAGTTTCCGTTCTGCTCGCCGTTCCTGCACGTAACCAGCGTCAAAGAAAGGATAGGCGTGGACGAACTTCGGCTTTCGCTCTTCACGGCCGCTGAATTACACAAAAAGTGAGAGGAGTCACTGAACGGCACAAGAGATGTTGATAAACTGCAAAGAAGGAATGGACGAGAAATAGCACCGATGGTTTCTGCAAACAACAAAAAAAGTCTATAGAAAGTACAGAGAGATTCGTTCTTCTTTAGAGGCTGGCGCGCTGAGCAGGAGAAGGATTAGTAAGCGGTGCGATGAACTCCTCCCAGTAGGCCGGTCTTTCTCCACCTCCGTTGGGAGCCTTGCGCAGCGTCTCAAAGTACTTCTCGTAGATATTCCCGTCATAGCAGCCCATCGGGGACTTTAGAATCCAATCCGGATAGTTGAAAGCGTCCACCAAACCGACGACATAGGTTCTCACTTGTCTGCACCTCTCCAAAAGTTGTTGTCGAACGAGTTTCGACTGAGCGGCATTCAAGTACTCGTACTCCAAAAACAAGTTCATCTCCGCATTCACACGAGAGAGCAAAACGACTCTTAGCAATTGCTCCAACGGTTCAACGAGTTGATTGTTGTTGTTCTGTTGACGAAGTTGAAGAATGGTGTCGGCGAATTGTTGAGCAACAAAGTACCAGCTGTGAAGACGAGCGCAAGAAACGAGCTCCATCATGTGATCGTTCCAAACTTGCTCTTTGTCGGCGTGTTGGTTGGAGAGAGCTTGCTGGAAGATGAGCGCAACGGTGGAGAGATGCTTGAGGGTTAGCCATTGCAAAGCTTGAAGAAGGTCCTCGATGGAGAGGGCTGAATTGGAAGACGTGAGCTTCTGCTTTTGAAGGATAGTCTCCAGCTGGGTAAAGTATAAGACTGAACCAGTCAACTCTTTGCCTTGATACGCTCTGTGTTGAAAGCGAAGAAATTAGAAATCGAAAAAATGGGAAGAATGTAAGGAGAGTACCTCTTTAAAGAAGAAAGCAAGTAACGAGCGCATTGCTGAGCGAGAACGATGTTATCACCGCCTCCAGTGGTGATGACGCCAAAGTCGGCGATCTGCCCAGCGATAGCGTTGTAGGCACTGTAGCCGTGTCCGCCCATCGTTCTTCGCACTGTCTCCAGCCCATCCGCTGTCCACCAGCCCAAAGCGGCCTTCAATCCTGCGCTTATGCCTGTTTATAGTTTTTTTTTAGTTGTTACGAACGAAAGGCGGAAAGCAAAGAAAAGAAAGAGGTAACTTACCGTGATAGTCAGAAAGGGACTTAAGAAAGCCTTCTCTGCGTGCCGGTTCGTTCTGATGCTCCAACTGGTCGTTCCAAGCAGCCAGCAAGCTGCGAGATACAAAGTGAAGGGCATATCCAGTGGCAACGATCGGGACTAGCTGATATTGGTGAGATTGGTAGTCCAATATGGCTTGGTCTTTGCTTCCCTGGCGGCGAACGGCACCATAACGAACTGCTATGGTAACCGCTTGCCTTATTTGATCCGACATCGCCAATAACTTAATTTTTGTTATATTAGAAACGAGAGGTAAAGAGAAAGAGAGAGAGAGAGAGAGAGAGAGAAAGAGAGAGGGAGAGAGGGAGAGAGAGGGAGAGGAAGGAATCGATATGTACCGCAAAGATGCGTTCTCCAATGAGAGTATTGTAGGCCAATTGTGGATTAGGAGGAGAAGAAAACTTGCCCTGGTATTTTTTCCGTTAGATGAGAGAGAGAGAGAGAGAGAGAGAGAGAGAGAGAAGATAAAAGCAAATACGAACATCAGGCGTAAGTTGTGCCCATTTCATCAACATGTTCTCAAGAGGAACGCGAACTTGGGTGAAGAGAATCCAACCGTTGTCAAGCCCATTTCTGCCCATTTTGGCGCCAATGTCTCCGCACGCCACTCCTGGCAGCAAATGTCCAGTGGTGCGACTGCGCAGCGGCACTATGAACCACTGTAATCCCTTATCCTCTCCTATTTGTGTTGTAATGTTTTGAAGAAACAATAAGAAGAAAGAAAAGAGAAGAAATGAAAGGCATAACAGAAAGAAAAAACAAGAACAAAGAAAAGAACCAACAAACACAAACGAACCATCCACCAACAGTCGACACAAGGCAACGGTATGGGTGGCCGTCTCTCCTGCCATGCCAATCCACCACTTGGCAGCAGTGATGGTCGGGCTGTTGATCACAAACTCCCTGGCCGCCCTGTCATAGGTGGCCGTCGTCTCCACCCCTCTCAAGAAGGAGCTGTGGCCGAGCTCCGTCATGGCGAAGCAGCCGATGACCTGCATGCTCTCGATGGGCTCCTTCCATTGCTGCCACTGCTGCGGGGTGCCGTGGGTGAAGATGCTCTCGCGAAAGAGCGTGTCGTGCACGTAGAGGCGCATGCTGTAGCCGCGGTCGTAGCTGTTCATGACGTGGTTGAAGGCGGCGATGAGGTGAGGGTCTTTGAGGGCTTTGCGCACTTGCACGGAGCGAAGGATTTGTGCCATACACCTTTGTGTTTGTTGTCAACGCAAGCAAAGGTATTAGAGAAGAGAGAGAGAGAGAGAGAGAGAGAGAGAGAGAGAAAGAGGACAAAGATCAGAGAGAGAAGCAGAGAAGAGCTACTTACAAGCGACGAGCTTCAGGTCGTGAATGGTCGAAAAAGTCTTTGAGCACCAGCTGCGGGTCTCTTTCGATAAGCAGCGCTGCCTTTTCCTACAAACCGTTTGAAAAAAAAATCCCATTCAGCAAAAAAAAAAAAATTCAAAATCAAAAAAGGCCAATGAATGGTCGCTTGTCGCGTTTCAGGCACGCACTATGAGACGGGTGTTTTGTTCGCCGCCGTTGATGAGGTGAGTCATCTGACGCACTGCAAAGGGTGAGCTTTGGCGTTCACGGGCCAAGCTTTCCATCTCCTTGTTCCTCGGCGGCGGGGTCGGCTGGGTGCTCATCTTCCTCCTTCTCCTCCTCCTCCCCTAAAAGCTTTGAGTCACTTTCTTTTTTTCCTTTTATTTATTTGTTTGACCGACTCGAGGCTGACGTCACCTCCTCGGGAAATTCATTCCCCATGGGATATTTGTCGACAGACTTTTTTGAGGACAATCACGTCGTCCCAGAGCATACTCATGGAAATTCTGACAGATACATTTGTCGACAAAGTGTGTCGACAGTCATGTCGTCGTGAAAAATGCGTCTCCAAAAAAAATTAAAAAAAAAAACGAAAGATGAAGGGAGCAACGTTTGGGCGGTCCCTTCGGATCGCTCCTGTCGATACCACGAGGACCAGTCGTGGTCGTTTTTGTTGTTGCAGCAACCTTCGTCTTCTCCCGACGCAAGTCTCTCTCTCTACCTCTCGTCGACGAGCGACTTTTGCTTCTTCTTCTTCGTCCTCTTTGTTCCGATGCACCTCTTCTTCTCCTTTCTTTCTTCTCCCTCCGCCGCTCCTTCTCCGCTCCAAGCGTTGCTTTCCTCGTAGGCCTACGAGAGGAGGAGGAGGAGGACGCCCTCTGACCTCTTACACCAGCTTCCACCGGAGCACCAAGCACCACGGCGTGAACCAACTGCTCACCCGATGCCGACAAGCCTTTCTTGCCGCCAAAGAAGAAGAGGAAGAGGAACCTGAGAAGACGAAGGAGGAGGGGCGGAAGAACAGCGATGCTCTCAAAACTCTCACCCTTCGTTCTGCCACTCATCCCAATTACTTCTATCACCTCCTTCTTCTCCTTCGCCAGCAACTCTCCAACTCCCCTCTTTCTCCTTCTCCTTCTCCTCCTTCTCCTCCTCCTCCTCCTTGTTCTTCTTCTTCTTCTCTTTCTTCTCTTTCACTTCCACAACACAAACACAGAGAGGAGGAAGAACGAGTAGAAGCACTGTTGGCGTTGATGCTCCATCCCAAAGTCTTCACGACGAGCAACAACAACGCCTTTCTGTGCTCTCAGCTCATTCAGCTGTTGAGAGAAGATGCGGAGAAGAGGAAAGCGGACGAAGCAGACGAAGAAGAAAGCAAAAGACGGAGAAGGAGCAGAAGAAGATGGGAACAGAGCCTGGCCGTTTGGGAGGCGATGAAGCAGAACAACATCCAGAGGGACACGTTTCTCTACACTCATCTGTTGCAGTCGGCTTCTCCTCTTTTGCAACAGCTTCACGACAAGCAAACGAAGAAGAAGCAGCTGGAAGAAGATGAAGAAGAAGAAATGGAGAAGGTGTTGCAGAAAGTGAAGCAGGTATATGCTTACATGAAAGAGGAAGAAAGGGAAGAAGCATGCAAAGAGGAGAAGGAGAAGGAAAAAACGACAAGCAAGAAAGGACGAACCTCTTTCAAAAGCAACGTTCAAGTGTGGAACGTACTGTTGGACCTTCTCGTCAAGAGTGGACGGTGGGAGGAAGCTCATCAACTCTTTCTCCAACAACGACAAGAAAACGAGGAAGCAGAAGTAGAATCAGAGAAGAAGAACGAGAAGCTTTATCCGAACGAAGTCAGTTATGGAATCATCATTCGAGGGTGTCCTAACAGAGAAGAGGCTGTCCGATGGATAGAAGAACTCATTCGTCTTCGGCGTGTTAACATTCAACATTGCAACACCTTTCTTCAAACTCTTTCTCGTTTGTCTTCTTCATTTGGTAGCGAACGAAAAGTGGGTGAAGACCAAGAAAGTTTGATGATGTTCGACTTTTATCATCGTATGAAGAAGAGCAAAGAAGACAAAGATGCAGACGCAGTCTTACCGCCCCCAAATTATTTCACTTTTAGCATTCTTCTTTCTCACTGCGCCAACAACATCGAGCGTCTCTTGTCACAAGGAGAGCAACTGCTAGAACAAACTATTCTTCCTCTCCTTTCTCGTTCATCTTCAAATGGACAGCAATTTGGCGTTCTCTATGGCTCCATTCTCAATTTTTATGCTAAGAAGGGAGACCATGAAACAGCGTTGCATTGGTTCCGCAGAATGGTGGAGGAGGGAGGAAATCCCAACATTATTCACCTCAACACTCTCCTCTCTTCTTGCATCAACTTCATCAACCCCACCATTCAACGACGATCGAATACTTATTCCTTTACTTCTCCTGTGGCCTCTTTAGAGAGAGAACAACAAGGCAAGGAGAAACAAAGCGCAAAGAAGATGATGGAACAAATGGAAGCTCTGCGAGAGGAGATGAAGCAGAGATGGGGACTGAAGGAAGATGCAGTGACGTTCAACATTTTGATTCTGGCTGCTGGCAAACTAGCCAAAGACCACAACAAAGCATGGTCCCTCTTTAGAGAGATGACGCAGCAATATAAGCTTCAACCCACCACCGTTACATTTGGCTCGCTGTTCAACGCCATTGCCACCAGTTTCACTTCTTTCTTCTCTCGCTCTGCGTCTTCTTCTTCGGAGGAGGGGAGAAGCCGAATAATAAGAATGGCAGAAGAAGAAATGGTTCGAGTCTTGAATGAAATGAACAACGGAGGAGGGGAGCAATGTTCTCATCATATCTTTTTCAATGATGTGTTGGATTTCTACGGCCGAGTAGGAAGGGTGCAACAGTGCAGACATCTTCTTCGTGCTCTGTTGCTTCGATGCTCTTTGGCAACACAACACCTCTTTGCTGGCTCCGTTTTGGAGACGAAACGAGAAGACGACGCAGAAGAGCAATCAGATCTCATCTCCCAACTCCTCTATAATTCAGCTGAAGGGAAACGAGACGATAAAGAAGCATTAGATGGAAATCACCTCAATTCCTTCATCGAAGCTTGTCTCATCAACCAGAGATATGAAGAAGCAGAGGAGATACTTCAAATTATGCGAAGAGCGGCTTCTTCCTCCTCTCCCTCAACGACGAATTTGTTAGCGCCAGATGTGAAGACTTTTGTGACGTTCTTAAGCTATTGCCTAGATCGAGGAGAAGAAGAGAAAAGCCGGGGTCGTCGTGTGTTACAGCAGATGAGAGAAGATGGACTGATGCCCACAACCAAAACGAACGCGTACGCCAAAGAAATTATTCGACGCTTAGAAGAAGAATAAGGAGGAGGAATCAACAACAAGCTCGTTGAGGGATAACTGTTCTGTTGAATGGTTTATATCTTTCCTCATCTCAGTTCCTGCTTCGCTCTCTCGTCTTCACACGAGTCGATTCAGTTATTTATTTACTAGTGGTTTACTCATTTCCACATTAGAACCATGCAAAGAGCATCTTCATCAAACTGTAAAAGAAAGACTCAACACAAATGGAAAAAAAAAAACAAAGGAGAAAAAGAGATACGGAAAGGTTACCTTTGCATAGACGCCCTTATCAGGAGAAGACACCAAGTGAATGTGTTGCGAAGACAATCTCGTTCCTTCCTCTGCCTCATCTACCTTCACAGTTCCATTTCCTTTCCATTGATAGAAGAATATCTTTGTTTTTGTTGTTTTGTTTGTTTTAAAAACAAAGAGCAGAGAGAGAACGAGAGAGAGAGAGAGAGAGAGAGAGAGAGTGAGTGAAGAACCTCTTTTGGGTGAGGTGGACGGTGAAAGGTCGAGTTAGGGCCACAGAAGACAACGTCAAAGTCATTGCCTTCATACATGGAGACAGGTTTTCCTCCTTTCAGCTCTTCTTCATGCGTTTGTAACCATTCTTCCAAACCTACCATGGAAAAGAGAGAGAGAGGGAGAGATCAGCGACAAGAAAAAGAAGTCAGAAGTCAGAAAGAAGACAGAAGATGAAAGCAGCAATGAAGCATAAGAATATAAAGAAGTTAGTTGAAAGAAAGAATGAAGCATGAAGATCAAGGACGAACCAATAGGAGAGGCTGTAACGGTGGAGGTATCGATGCGAATGGGAGGCTCCCTCAGCACCGTCCCATCCTCCAGGTTGGGCACGCCCGTCCTATGCGCCTCCGAGGCATGAAACCTCTCTATCACCGGCTTCAGCTGCGTGCCCAGGTCCTGGCAGTGAAAGTATTCCTCGTAGAGCACTTTCACCTCTCCATCTTCTCCCTCTGCCGCTGGGACGTGCCAACGAAGCCCATCGATCTCGCGGAGGGCTCTCTCCCTCTCGATGACGAGGCCGACGGTGTCGGCGAAGCGTTGGGGCGAGTGCGGGATGCGAGGCGGGAGGAGGAAGAGCTGGCCTTGCTTGATGGGAATGTCCTTGTGGCGGCCTTGCTCGATGACCTTGAGGAGCATGTCCCCTTTCACCTGGTAGAACAATTCCTGTTATTTTGGAGATATTTCATTTTTTTTTGTTATTGTTTTTTTTTGTTATTTTTTTTTTGTTTTTTGTTATTTTTTTTTTGTTTTGTTTTTTGTTTTTTGTTTTTGTTGGTTATTATTTTTTTTTTGTTTTTATGAAAAATAAAAGTTTATGTTGTGACGAAAAGAAGTGAAAAAAAAAATGAGACAAATAAAATATTAAAACGAAACGAAACGTGAAAAAAGGGAAGATGAGGGAAGAAACACATTTTTTTAAATAAAAAAAGAAAGGAACATACCTCTCCTTCCTCGATGTGATAGTCAGACCTGATGTTGGGTCCGCCCACGATCATTACCTTGAGTTGGTTGGCATAGATGAGCTTGTTGCAGACAGGAGGCTGAAGCAGGGACTTGTTGGCTTCGATGTAGGCTGGAAAGTCGATTGGTGGTGGTTGAGTGGAACTGGAAGCAGCCATGTCCTTTTGTTTTGTTTTTTTTTTTTTTGGTTTCTTTTTTTCTTTTTTTATTTTGTTATAATGGAGATACGAGATAGGACGTGAGAGAACGGACCGGACGAGAGATAGCTCCATTTTTGGGAAAAAACCCTATTATCATAATACACTCATAGATGTCGAGCCAAATATCCTAACCACACACTCTAATATGATAATAGATTGCGAGTCTGACCGAATATATTTTTTAAAAAAATGAATGTTATTGACGATAATTTTTAACTGTTCATCAGTTATAGAACGAAACTCTCCGCACAACAAGAAGAACGCTGAATACCCATGACCGGGTTGATCGCCTGGATGAAGAGGAGTCCGCAAGCACTGGCACCTATTGGGGAGTGAAAGTGAAAGGAAGGCCCCCATTTGCCCAACGGCCAAGTGGTCATGCCTTTAAATAATACTTCTGGTCCTCAAAAAACCCCTTGGAGTGAAGGGACCATGGTTGGAACCGGACGCGCCCTCCAAGTCGTCCAAGAGTATGAAGAGCGACAAGTTAAAAGGCAGCGGCAGACTGATGGATCTTAAAGCACGCAACACATTCTCACTCTGCTCCTCAAAGACGTTGCGCAGGCATGCGGTTTGATAAAGCGGAGCTCAGAGGGTTATCTTGTTCTGCACCTAGCGTTGTCTCTTCTTTGATGCTATGAAGGGATTCAGCGTGTGAGCATCTCTCCTTCCTTCTCTTTCATTCCTTCCACATCTTTTATTCTTCCTCCCCTCTCTCTCTTTCTCCTCTCTCCTCTCTCCTCTCTCCTCTCACCTATACCACTCTCTATTTAACGAGACTTTGTGTCTGTTTCGCATCCACATAATAGGATTAAAGCAGGAGGTTGCCGTAGATGGGGCAACCAAGCACGAGCCACGTCCCCGGCTTGCCAAGAGGATTCAGCGGAGAAACCCCGCCGGAGCTGCCGTCCCATCCTCCGGTCTCCTCTCTCCCCTCTCTCCTCTCTCTCCTCTCTCCTCTCTCTCCCATCCATTTTCTGATGAAAGCATAGCTGCTTTGCGGCTATCAAACATATCGATCGGAAAGCCGTCCAAAAATTCCCAAAAAAAGGGCAATTCCGCCAAAACTTTCGAGGAGATTTCATTTTTCACCAATCACCCCGCTCCACGTCAGCCAAACCACGTCACCCACCCCGACCTGGCGGCTTTCCGCTCATCAGTTTTCCGCCGCCGCGCCGGCGTGCTCTCCGGGAGACTTCCCCGCCAAAGAGCAAGAAAAGAGGATGGGAGTTCGAGCGAAGGATGGGCGGAAGCGACGCATCTTCGTTCTGCCATAAATAGCGGCCCTCCTCTGCCAGTTTTTTCACAACCATCATCAACGACCATTGCAACAGCAAGCAAACAAACAAACATCTCTATGAAGCTATTGTGGAGCCTCTTGCTGGTGACGCTATGCGCCACCGCTGCGTTCGGCGCGGACTATGCCTCTGGTGACGTGACCTACGACGGTGACGATGTCACCTACGACGGCGGGGACGTCTCCTATGACGGCGGGGATGTTTCCTATGATGGCGGTGATGTTGGATATGATGGTGAGGACGTTTCTTACGATGGAGGAGATGTCTCTTACGATGGCGGCGACGTGTCCTACGACGGTGGTGATGTCTCCTACGATGGCGGTGATGTCTCTTACGATGGTGGCGACGTCTCCTATGACGGCAGTGATGTCTCCTACGATGGTGGAGATGTTTCTTACGATGGAGGAGACGTGACCTACGACGGAGGAGATGTGTCCTACGACGGCGGCGATATCTCTTACGACGGCGGTGATGTTTCCTACGACGGAGAAGATGTTTCCTACGATGGTGGTGACGTCTCTTACGATGGTGGTGACGTGACCTACGACGGCGGTGATGTCTCTTACGATGGTGGTGACGTTTCCTACGACGGAGGAGATGTCTCCTACGATGGTGATGTCTCTTACGATGGAGGTGACGTCTCTTACGATGGTGGTGACGTTTCCTACGACGAGATGTCTCTTACGATGGTGGTGATGTGACCTATGACGGAGGAGATGTTTCTTACGATGGTGGTGATGTCTCTTACGATGGTGGTGACGTCTCTTACGATGGTGGTGACGTTTCCTACGACGGAGGAGATGTCTCTTACGATGGTGGTGATGTGACCTATGACGGAGGAGATGTTTCTTACGATGGTGGTGATGTTCTTACGATGGTGGTGACGTTTCCTACGATGGCGGCGACGTTTCTGATGGTGGAGATGTCTCCTATGACGGTGGTGATGTCACCTACGACGGTGGTGACGTTTCTTATGACGGTGGCGACGTTTCCTACGACGGAGGAGATGTTTCTTACGATGGCGGTGACGTCTCCTACGATGGTGGTGATGTGTCCTATGACGGAGGAGATGTCTCCTACGACGGTGGTGACGTTTCTTACGACGGTGGTGATGTGACTTACGATGGTGGTGACGTGGAATATGACGGTGGCTGTGACTACGACGGCGACGTGACCTATGACGGTGGAGATGCTCTTACGATGGTGGCGACGTGACCTACGACGGTGAGATGTCTCTTACGACGGCGGTGATGTGACCTATGACGGCGGTGACGTCTCCTACGACGGCTCCGATGTTGCCTACGACGGCGGTGATGTCTCCTACGACGGTGGCGACGTGACCTATGACGGTGGCGATGTCTCTTACGACGGCGGTGACGTGAGCTATGGCGGTGGTGACGTTGCTTACGACGGCGGCGCCTACGAGGACACCAGCGACGTTGTGGCCTACAACCACAACGAGGCCCACACCGAGGAGTCCTCCGCTTCCACTCGCCAAGGACTCTGGTTCTAACGTCACAGTCTTGGTGCCCATTGTCCATTTTTTTTGTTTGACAACAGGCAACATTCACTTTGGACCTTTTCGTTGCTTCTTTTTTTTGTTTTCAACACTCTTTAGAATCTTTTGGACATGAAATAAAGAGAACCTTATTTTTCAAAAAGTATCTCCCACACAAAGTCACACTGATAAACAAGTACATCTTCATTAAATGTTAACACGACAACAAAACAAGACCTCTGTTCTTCCTTTCTTTCAGTATCTTCAAGTTTCTTGAACAAGTGAACATCCGTTCCTACTTGGTTCCCTTTTTGGAACTGGAGGATGAAGAAGATGAACTCTTCTTCTTCTTTTTCTCCTTCCCTTCTTTGCCTTCCTTTGTTCCAGAACCCTTCAACTTTTCTTTGTTTCCGCTCTTCTTTTTCTTTCTCTTCTCAGCCTTTTTCTCGTCCTCCGCTGCGTTGCCAACTGACCCGTTATCAGCGCCCTTCTTCTTCTCCTGCTTCTCTTTAGTCTTCCTCTTTTGTTCCTTCTTCTTTTTCTTGATGTCCTGATACAGGTGGTTGCGATAGTCAGAGATGGAGAACTTGTGGTTGTCATCGATGGGGATTTTAATGGCCTCTTCGCACACAGGTTCGTCGTCGGGATCGCGGAACTGGACCACGTAAGGGTGTTGGCACGCCTGCTCGGCGCTCAGACGTTTGGTAGGGTTGAAGTCCAACAACTTGGCCATCAGGTCCAGTGCATCTTCCGGGGCATGAGGGTAGATGTCTGCCAACGACCTGTATAAAATCAGTTTGAGAAAAGAGATAAAGAGAGCAGCAGGAACATGCAAAGAGAGATAACGAGACGATGATAAGAACTAAAAGGCTCGGAGAAACCGAAAACAGAAGTATGAGACCTCAACTGAGCTTCGGGTAAGCTCTCTAACATTGTCTGAGCAAACGGAGATCCCATGGCTTCCACATCGCTGGTAGCAGGCATGCCCGATACCTCAATGATCCTCCTGAGCTGGTCCATGGTAGATGTGCCAGGGAACAGCGGCTTTCCTCCCAGCAGCTCTCCCAAAATGCAACCCACCGACCACATGTCAACTCCCTTGGTGTACTTTTGGGAGCCGAGCAGGATCTCTGGAGCGCGATACCAGCGGGTGGCCACGTACTCGGTCATTGGATTCTCCGCCTCCTCGTTTTGGAGAGAAGCGATGGAGCGGGCCAAACCAAAGTCTGCCACTTTGACCAAACACTCCGAGTTGAGCAAGAGGTTGCTTGGCTGCATACACAAAAAAAAAAACAACCACAGAGATAGAGAGAGCAAGGGAGCTTTGAGCAACCTGGAGAGTTGTTGGAGAAGAGAGAGAAAGAACCTTAAGATCGCGGTGCAACACTTCGCCGCTGTGCATGTACTTGAGGGCCTTTAGCAATTGGTAGACAATGTACTGCTTATGCACCGGCTCCAAGATATTTGCACGTATTACTGCATGTAAATCCGTTTCTATACAAAGAAGTTTTGTTACCCATCTCTTCCAAACAAGAAACGAAAAATAAACGATGAAAATAAACGAGAAAGAAAAGGAGAAAAATGTAAGGCACCCATGTGTTCGAACACCAGGTAAATGTCCTTGTCGTTGTCGGCCTTCATGACGTTGATTAGTTTGATAATGTTCTCGTGATTGTGGAACTCCTGCAAGAACATGATCTCGCGAAAGGTCCTTTGAGCGTCGGTTGCGTTCTGAAAAGCATCAAAAATCTTTTTCAAGGCAACATCCTTCTTTGTTTTCTTGTCAATGGCTTTCCATACGATACCGTAAGCCTAGGAAAGTTGTTGTTTTGTTGTTTGCCTATAAGTTCGGAGTCGGAAGGGAGGAGGAAGGGGAGAAAAAATAAACAAGGAAGAGAGCAGTAAACAGATGAGATTACCCCTTTTCCAAGCTTTGAGACCACTTCATAGCGGCGAAGAACGTGTTTATCAATTTCGTCACTCATGACTTGAGCTGCTCAACCGTCGTCGTTCAGTGCGGCGCCCCTCCGAAAAAACAAAAAACCGCCTCAACGAAAAGACCCTCCTCCGGTTAAGCTTTTATCTTATTGCTCCAAAAAACCCAAAGGAGGAGTTAGGGATTGAACAAAAAAAAAACAAGGCGGGGAGGGGAGAAGGAAGAACAGTGAAACGACTTTTTTCCTTTCCTCGGGGTGGTGACGTATGTTTGCAATTATTCCGTTCGCCATTGGACCAGCCTACGTCACCTCCATCGTTGCTGGGAAACCCCCATGTCCCTAACAACGCCTCTGACTTAGCAACCGGGTGAACAATTCTTACCGATATATTGTAGACACAACAAAAAAATGAAAAATGAGACGTTGGCTGCGTGTGCGCACAACGGGGGGAAAAAAATATGGGGAAAGAAAGTTTGTTTACAAGAGAGAGATAGTGGTGGTTGCAGGAAAAAAAATACAAGTGGCGTGTTTAGCTGCCAACGCGTTCAGCCACGCACTTCTCGTTCATGAGTTTCTCCTTGTTCTTGTTGAAGCTGGCCTGCCTGCAGCTCTCCATGCCCTGGCAGGCGTGATCCTCGGGCAACCTGTGCTTGCCACAAAACTTGTTGGCACAAAAAGTACAGTCCCCGATAATGACAACGGGCCTCTTGCCGCAGCCGTCCACAGCGCAGCGGCTCTTCTTGCGCTCTCCGCCGCGAAGGCGAAGGACCAAGTGGAGGGTAGACTCCTTCTGGATGTTGTAGTCGGCCAAGGTGCGACCGTCTTCCAGCTGCTTGCCGGCGAAGATCAAGCGCTGCTGATCGGGGGGAATGCCTTCCTTGTCTTGGATCTTTTGTTTGACGTTCTCGATGGTGTCGGAGCTCTCCACTTCCAGGGTGATGGTTTTGCCGGTAAGGGTCTTGACGAAGATCTGCATACCACCGCGGAGACGAAGGACCAAGTGGAGGGTGGACTCCTTCTGGATGTTGTAGTCGGCCAAGGTACGGCCGTCCTCCAGCTGCTTGCCGGCGAAGATCAGGCGTTGCTGGTCAGGGGGAATGCCTTCCTTGTCCTGGATCTTTTGCTTCACGTTCTCGATGGTGTCGGAGCTCTCCACCTCCAAAGTGATTGTCTTACCAGTGAGGGTCTTGACGAAGATTTGCATTGTGTAGAGTTTTGGTGCTCGTCAGGAGTTTTGGTGTGGTAGCGTGTGTATGTGGGGGAAAAAATATGTAGTAGCCTTTTTGCTTTGGTTTCTTTTGTTTTGAAAAGCGAAAAAAAAAATAAAAATTGCCCCCAAGACGAAAAGTATTTATAGTGCAACGAAAAGGTGTCAACCCTCACAGAAAAATACAAAGAAGGGCACCAGTTCTAGGAAACCTAGAAGGAGTTGACAAGAAAACGTCACCACGTCACCCTCCCGCGCCAGCAAATCCTTCCGTGTTTATCCCCCGATT
Organism: Balamuthia mandrillaris; assembly: GCA_031835245.1. Taxonomy (NCBI): domain Eukaryota; phylum Discosea; order Longamoebia; family Balamuthiidae; genus Balamuthia; species Balamuthia mandrillaris. The sequence continues at coordinate 6,589 of JAVKOQ010000369.1, read as the reverse complement.
GACGAAACAGATAGCGGCCGGTTACCTGGGTTTAACCCTCGAATGAAATTACCCTGAAAACTCCTAACAGCCGACGGCGAGAAACACCCGAGATCCCGGTCCTGGTTCTCTTTATTTGGGAAGGAACTTTCACGAACCGATTTTTATTTTTTGTTTTTCGTGATTCGTTTTGTGTACACAGAAATGAGTGACGGTTGGGTGAAAAAAGACCCTTACTTGCCTTGCAAGACCTTCAACTCCGGTTCCAGCTTGCGCAGCTCTTTGGTCGCGGAAAGCAGCTTGGCCTTGAGCACGGTGATCCTTTCCTGCACCCCATCATCGCCAGCGGACTTGAACGGGAGCATACCGGAGGGAGGAGGAGTTGCCCCGTAGACCTTGGCCAACTTGACCAACTCCTCCTCTGCGCTCTTGACGGTGGCGGCAAACTCCGCGATTTGGGCTTGCTTGATGGCGATGGCCATCTTCCGGCTTAGCTCCTCGTCCTGGATGAGCAGCTTAAAGGCCTGAAGCAACTTCTCTGAGCCCGCGATGATGTAGGTTGGCTTTTCCCTCCACCTTGTCGATGTGCTTTCTGTATGTTTGCCTACTTCTCTGGAATTGGGAGTGGAGGAAGATGCAGAAGCCGGGAAGGAGGATGAAGAAGGTAAAGTGCCAGACAGAAGAGCGGTGCCAAATGCTGGTGAATGAGGAGAGATTCCTAGGATGTGTTCATGGATCAATGCACGAAGAGGCTCTTCCTTGCCCTCAAACACTTCGAACAAGAGCTGGTCATAGGTTATTTGCTTCTTGTTTGTTAGATCTTCCTCTGCCTCGACGATCGTGTTGATGGCCTTCCAGAACTGTATATTGGTCCATGGCTTCTTGGAAGCGCTGACAGAGTTGTCAAACTGTTCACTGCGGAGATATCGCTTTGTGTCTTCTATCATGTCCTGTACAGCATCTAACCAAGTGGTTAATAGAAAGTAGAGAAGGAGAAGGAGAAGAACAACAAATAGAAGGAGCATATAATACCATTCACAGTGTAGCCACGTTCTACTCTGTTCACAAGACCTCGAAGATCACACAAACGTCCTTTTAAACAGAAAAAAAAAACATCAATAAAAGCTGAGAAATTAAAAAGAAAGAATGAAGTGAATGTACCTCCCAATAGGGTCGCAGCTTTCTCCACATCTTTAGGATTGGCATCAGCGATCCGTTTGGAACGTTTGTTGAGGTACTCTACCGAGTCCTCAAGCGGCATGTCTGATACGACAAATCTGAGCATCTGTCCTCCCAAGTGCTCATGATCTGTATTAGTTTGTGATAAGAGCATACAAAGGTTAACAAAGCTAAAAACTTATAACAACGCACAAACAAAAGCAAACAAAACAATCACAAAATCTACGCAAGACACTTTAACAGAATTGCGGAGAAAGGAAAAAAAAAGAAAAAAAAAAGAATGAAAATAAAGAACGGGAGCATGAAAGCACTAACTTTTCTTGAGGCGTTCTTCGACCATTGGATTGTCGCTCACAAACACTACGTGGGCGTAGTGTCGGTTATAGGTCACGTCAATGGCCCAATCCAATAAGGAATCCAACAACACTTGGGATTTGCTGCTGTCTCCTTTGTCGATGGCATCAAGGAGCTGATCCAAGCCATCAAAGATAAGCACCGAGTATCTGGTTTGATAATTGCCATGTCAGAAGATACCAGAAGGAGGGAAGAAAAGAGTAGAAAGGAACAAGAAGAATCAAAACAAAGTACCTTGAATACTCCTTATTTTTGTCAGAAGGATAACTGGCAGCAATGAAGCCCAAAGCTTTGTGAAGAGTACGTAGCACATCTTCCATTTGGAGAGTTTCAGAAACACCCATTACCGCTGATTTGCACAAAAAGTAGCGATAAGCAATCCGTATGAAAAGAAAAGGGAAGAAGCACTAACATCCTGCTTTACTGGGCAGTATTGTTTCAACCCAACTAAAGAACTTGTTGACAACTGTGAAGGAGGGAGAGAAGCCTATCGCAGCCGAGAAGCTGTTGTACAGCAACGCCAAGCAAGAAAATAAAGATCAGAAAACAAAGAACAAAAATAATAATAACCCATAAAACAACACAAACAGAAAGAAAAGTACCGGTCAATAAACTCTTGCACAGTTTTCCCTCTGCAATCAATGTATACCGCGAACGTTCTATGCAGGGCCAACTCTAAATGGACATGAGCATATGGTCGTTAGCAACAGCAATGCGAAGAGGATAAAGCTGAGAAGAAGCTCAAAAACTCACGTTTCGTAATGGAGCTTTTGCCAGTGCCCTTTGGACCAGTGAGAAGGATTAGAGAAGATGGCAGCTTGTTCAAAATGTTGGTCTCCAAATCAGCTTGTTGTTTCTCTTTTTCTTCCATGTGGAAGACCCCTTTCAACTCCAAGCTTTCGTCTGAACAAGGAAAAAAACCAAAATGTGAGAAAAAAAAAAAACAGAATGAGCACGAGCGAGAGAGAGAAAGCACCATCATATTGAGACCGGAAATAGAGAGTTGGCAATGATATTTTTTGAGTGACGGAGAAGATCCTAATGGGTGTTACCAAAAGATAGGTGCTGAGAGTGACAGCGAGTGCGGTAACCGGGATAAGGAACCTAGGGTCGAGAAATCTGGTTCGCACATCTTGGAAACGCTTGTAGGGCTGATACCTTGCCGAGAGTATCACTTCCTTGCCTTAAATATATTATGTAAGCATTTGATGCTCATGTCGAAGGAGAAGAGATAAAAGAAAGAGAATGCGACGAAGAAAGAAGAGAAAAGAAGCAACGAGAGAAAATACCATCACTTGTCATAAGTTTTTTGCCATGGATACATTGACGAGCACTGATGGCTCCACTCTGGGTGAGGTAATAAGCAACGTATTGCCCTTTCTTCTCGTCAACGGGCTTTAAATCCGTCAACTTGCCATACTTACGAAGCACTCTATAGATTGTTTCCAGTCCTAGCACTGCTCCTCCCTCGCATTCTACCGCGAGTTTTATGCTTGGTTGTATAGCAGCTGCATTGAGATGTTATCTTCCGAGAAAACGAGCCAGAAAGGGGAGAGGGGATAAGATAAAGAGAAACAAGAGGAAAAGAAAGTGATGAAACATACTGATGTCTTCAAAGAACGGTTTTCCCTCCACAAAGAACGATCGGGAACGAGGAGGAAAGAAGGTGAGGAAATGGTTGGGAAGATACTTTTGAAAGTGTTGGGCTTCTTGCTTGTTGCTGAAACACAGGAAGCAGCCTCCTTCTTTTGGCCTAAATATAACATTTAACTCTTGCAGCTTTCGTTCCAGGAGCGCCTCTTTGTTGACCAAAATCAACAAAGTGAAGAAAGTTGTGTAAGCGCAAACACAAGCAGAGAATGAAGAGAGAAACAAAACGAAAGGAACGAAGAAGCATCAGCCGCAGAGAAGAAGAAGAACAAGAAGAAGAAGTTGAACAAGAAGAGGAGGAACAATAACACCAACAATAACAAAAGGACTTTACCATTACTCGCCGCTTCAGAGTCGCTCCTTCGAATGACGCCCTTAAACTTTTTCATCAGCAGCCGTCTCTCCAACTGTTCCAAGCGAGGAAACACGAAACGCAGAATGTCGATCATCCTTCCTTTGTAGAAAGTGTTCTGCACCCAAACCATGTTTTCCGTCGACGGCGGTGGTTGTGCCAACGTCTCCTCTGTGATCTAGTTGTTGTCGTTGATCAGGGAGGAAGAAAAAACAAGAAACAACAACTCAATCAGTTCAGAACGAAAAAGACAAAAGAGATGATGAAATAAGTAGCAAAAAGAGAAAAAAAAAGTACATCAGTACGAAACGGGCGAGTGGAGTGATAACTTCTTCTTCCTTTGAAAGAGGGTTTCGTTGTGGGGTGTTGTTGCAGAAGAGAATGTTTTCTCGAACCGGTTGAAGACAAGCGCCCCAGGCTTGGTTGACGACGAAGAGAAGAAGAAGCGTCAACGAACCGGCGAGCGGTGGTGGCCAGACCGCGGGAAAGAAGAGCAGGCGTGAAGGAGAGAGGGGAGGTTGCTCTTCCCGAGGAATAACCAACGTTAGAACCGCACGTTCTCCACCACACAGCGGAACCCACAGGAGCACACTTGGCCCCTGTCTGTCGTAACATTTTTTGTTCTAAAAGCCCTTCCTCGCACAGTGCGGTCCGGCTGCTACTTTCTTTTTTTTTTTGCTACAGATCCGCGCTACTTCGAGGCCTCTCTTTCCTCGAAAGTCGAAAAACAAAAAAAACTCTCGGCTGATTCGTTCAGCGAATTTTTGTGGACATATGTTTGATTTTTCATTGGACTACAGATTTATTATATTGGATACCTTAAAATTTAAGGTGAATTCCCTTTCTCCCTCGTGGGATGACCAACACGAAGGGGGTGGGTTGGGTATGCCTGAGAGATCCCAACCAAATGGGTGGGGAGGGGGGGGGGGGGGAGCCTAGTCTACGCCCAGCTCGTAGCTCTCTTGGGCGATCACACAACAAGGACAACACAGCGAGGCGAAGAAGTCACCGCCCGTGGAACCCTGCGGTTCAACGCGGAGAGCGAACCCTGTGAGATGAATGGATAGATAATGGAAGGGGGGGGGGGGGTTGGAATGGGGGAGGGTTACCTCGATGTTTTTGGCCTCTCTGATCTTGCCTCTGTTGACGGTGCTCAAGATGACTCCCGGAATGTAATACGCCGCATACTTTTTAGCTACCAGTCAGTAGAGAGAACAAAAGAATCAAGAGGGAGGAAAACAATACCGCGAGGACATAGCAGCAACAGCAGGCCCATTTGTTGAGCGTGGGACAGCCTTCGTGCTGCGACTTCTCCATGTTCTTACCGAACTGATAGCATCCGCAGCAAAAGCTCTTGCAGCCTGTTTGTTTTTTGTTTGTTTGTTTTTTTGCTTCTGTTAGAAGAAGGCATGCACCAAAGCGCAACGCAACAGAGGGTGAGGAACCGAAACAGATACGTACAAACGCCACCATCGTGACAACAATCACAAATACCGTGCTGCCACTCCGCCATGTTTCCTTTCCTTTCAGCTTGTGTTGTTCGTCGTTTCTCTCTCTCTCTCCTCTGTTGGACACACAACGGAAACAAAAACTGAAACGACGAAATAGCATAGCATATAAATAGTTCATTTGGTGCCGGGGCGAATGATGAGCGCACGTTGCCTCCACCTGCACGTGCTTGCGTGCGTTCGGCAAGAAACACGAATTCGCTCTTCGTGTGGTGGGGGGGATGGCAGGCAGGAGGAATTAAACATCCACACGGCACCATCCAAACCAACGCGTGTGGATAGCCAACGCAACTGGCCAAACGAAGCTCTATACTAGCCTTCAGGTCTCCATCGAGACTAAGCAAGATGATCCGCTGGATTGAAAGATGGAGAGTTTATTTTATGGCTCTGCCACCAACTAAACGTTGCCATTCTTTTCCATCTCTTCTTCAGTCATCTCTCTCTCTCTCTCTCTCTCTCTCTCTCTCTCTCTTTTGGCTCAGTCTCTTACTTTCTTGTCTCGTCCTCTTCTTGCTCATGGGAAAAAAAACCTTGTTAGTCCTCTTCCTCTTCCACGTCCCGTAGTTCGACTTTTGGCGGTGGTCCGATCGGTTGCAACATTTTCTGAGGTTCAGAGGACGAGTAAAGCGAGTTTCATATGAGAGATACCGAAAGAAAAACACCAAGGATTCAAAATAAAGGTGGACGTACCTGCAACAGATTATACCGCACACGTCCAATGGATTCGTTCTCCGCAATCGCAAAGTAGGAAAGCATGGGGTAGTGCCCAATGTAAGAGGCATAGCTGTCTCTGTGTTGGTTCGAAAGCCATTCACTTTTTTTTTCATTTCATGTTTTGGATCAGTTGTTGGCAAACCAAAAAAAAAAAAAAAAAAAAAAAAGGAAACAAAATCACAGGGTTTGAAAAAACGTAGTACGCACTGTTTGGTTGTGTCCGAGTGGCCTGTACCCACATATTTCATCTGAAGATGCTCGATTTGGCTGTTCAAAAAATCTCTGGCCGTCATTTTTTGTTTTTGTGTATGTGTTCTTTTTTTTTTTTTTTTGGCTTGTTGAATTGGTTCTCTCCTATACAAACAAAAAAAAAAATATGAGGGTCACTCCGAGTAATGGAATTTCTGAAAATACGTCAGCAGACCCTATTTTAGTGAAGTTGACGTCAGTGACGGTTGATTCAACCGTCGCTGATGTCATTCATTTTTTTAATTGTCGACTTTTACTTTTCTGGTTTGTTATTTATTATTTTTCAAGCCAAACAAGCACAGAGAAGACAATGGAGGCGTTTGTGTGCGAGCACCTATTTTGTCGCAGCCGAAAGGGAGAGCAGGGACCATGTTTTTCCACACGTTCCAACAAAACCCAACATGAACGTGGTCTTGGTCTTCATCCATGCACTGTTGCAAATTGTGGTTGCTGCCGTGAGCTAGAAAGAATGCAAAAGACACGAACAGGGAAGGTTCGAGCTCTGCCTTTTCCTTGTCGTCACAAAGGTTAGTAAATGACTTACATTCTCTCTTTCTCTCTCTCTCTCTCTCTCTCTCTCTTTCTCTCTCTCTCTCTCTCTCTC